>JARSSU010038716.1:0-24514 GCA_029619165.1 Eurosta solidaginis
TGACGTCGGGGACCTCCATCTGTCTTTTTTTCCCTTAGGCTTTTGAGGTCCTTTTCGACATCGCCCACCTCTAGCGCGTTAGGGTTTTTATCCTCGGGACTTCTTTTCCTGAGTCGCATGTTAAATTTTTCCAGTGCCAAAGGACATTTTGCCAAGCTGCGTGTACAAGATATCCAGAACCGAGGATTTCTAGCAGCAAACCTTTTGAACTGCCTTCGACCTAGTTTCTACCGCCTCATGGGTCCATTCCAAGCGTTCGATCTCCACTTCTGTAGGGTCGACCACTGCACCCAGGCGTTGGACAATTCTTAGTGCTGCACGGTACTGCGAGAGAGCTGTTTTACTTCCTCTGCTCCGTACCCTTCTCCACTCTTCTACTCCGTTTTCATTTGTGTGCTTTTCCAACACGGAGTTCATTGAATCAGCACAACTCTCGCTCCCCGAGTCCGACGCATCGCCTAATGCGTATTTGTCGTCCTTGGCATGCGACTCAGTCCTCCTCTTATCATCCTCTTTATTACAATTTGGTAATGAGTCGTTCATCTTGATCGTACGACCACCTGCCCGACAAGGCGGGCTCACGGTCCAGTATTATATACGGGGAAAGAACCGACAGCCACAGCAGCGCCCCTACTGCGGTAAGGCCATAACTACTTCCCGAGGTGGCCCGGTATCGGGAAGACTCCTTTCGAATACAGCCCCTGGCTGCAAATCGTCCAATAGGCACGGTCCGCATAACACCCTGGATTAGGGGGTCGGCAGTTCTTGGTCACCGACATCCCGCCGCCCTCCTATCAGACGAAACGGCGTAGATGCCAGTCCTAAACAGCTCCGCCTCATAGTCGGGCACTATGGAGATCGGCTAAGCCCTCACACCAACGACAAAGTGCCTACCCTAGTGAGGGAATTAGTTTGGGAACAAATTTAACTTAATAAGTGGGGTATGTGTGCTTTTCCGTATTTAATCTGGTTTTATGGCAGTATACAATAGATCACATAATTAGCTTTCGAACAAATATCTATCTATATCTATCTATAATCTTATAAAATAAAGTCGCTAAATGCCATGTTCGCACATAACTTCACACAGAATGCTCCGATTTTAAAACAGTTTTTTTGAATTTGAAAGCTTAGCTACGTGAGATGGTAGAGTTAATATAATTTGAATGTATATATTATAGGGGCGTGGCAAATTTCCAAATGTAGTAAAAAATCATAAAATGTTTGTCTACACAGCTATAACTCATAAACGGATGGATGATATAAAAAATTCTACTTTTCAGTAAAACTTTTTTAAATATTTACCTTCTTAGTTTGTTAAGGCAGAGTGACAAATCCTCACGTATATTTTTCTATACATGTGAGCAGCCTTCTCTTTTATGTTCACTAAATTTTGCTATTAAGCGATCATATATTTTTCTCTTTTCAATATGCTATTCATATGCCATATATACATGATTTATACAGCAACGAATGTCATAAAGCTATGCGTTAGCGTTATGACATAAATAACATATTATCTAGCTGTTGTACTTATCTGATATTCCTAATGCATATATAGCGGAATAAATAACAAATTATCTAGCTGTTATACTTATCCCATAATCCTAACGCATTTATAACGAAAAAAATAACAATTAAATTTTTTATTAAAATGAATTATAAAATTAACAAATTAAAATTCCAAAATGTTATCTGATTGTCCTTTGAACAGCTAACAATAATGTTTCGTTCTGCAGCAAAATGTCGTTAGAAATGTACGGCCGTTATGGGCGCATTATGACCAATGAGACGCTGACGTCCCGCCTGTTCTGCAATATCCACCACAAATTAATTCCGTATCAAGGCTGCCGCTCACTATGCCATTTCACCGAAACGTAGTACACACCCTGAACTCTTATGCAATGCCAATGTGCACAGATTGTTCGTGGGCACGCAATCAAAAAGCTCAAAAACTCCGTCAATGTGTATGCGATCGGGCGAGGCACGTAGTGCGGTAACTTCCTGCTTATCACGACGCAGCGTCAATGCACGTTTCACCCAATCTAAAGTATACGCAAAATCAGTTTCAGTTTAATTACATAAATAATTTGCAGTACGCGTGCAATCTGTCAAGAAAGCAAAACAAATGATTGGGAATGCATACAATAGACAATAATGCAAAAATGATATCTCGCCTTCCTCTTTGACATTCAGCCAGAACCATGGCGGAACCATACAGGTGGTATATATGGTGACATACCTACAAACATAAATAAAAGTTCCATGTACTTTGTTTTTGTAAATCGATGGACTAATGTCAAAATCGTAATGCGCCGAAAGTTGATGTATCAAATCATATTAAAAAGAACAATCAGCTGTCAACGTGCTACAACCTTGTATAGTTCCGCCATAGCCAGAACAAACTTTTTTGTTGTAGAGGAGATGACAGCTCAAGGCTTTGCATTTATATACGTGAATGCGTTAGGCAGTTTTTGCTGGGTACGTACACGCAGCTGAGAAGCAACGCACAACTACATGCATATATCTGAGATACTCCCGAAAGTATGCAATGAGAGAAGCTATAAAATCGTGCATCTGTAGTTACAGCTGAGAAATTTGATGGCTGATGGCCAACTAGTAGATTCTGGAAATGGAAGCGCCTAGAAGATGCAACGAGGAAATCAAAGAGTATAAAACGCAGCGATAGTAGAGGCGCTGGAATCAGTTTTGAATTAGTATGCTATCTGTCGAGCAATAGCAGTATTATTTTGAAAATCAGTTGTAAGAACTTGAATAAAGGCCATTTTGTATTATTAAATATTGGAGTTATTTATTCAACAGTTTAGTGATTCGAACTTAGCAGAAGGTTCCAAATAAGAGGATTTGCAGTAAATTCGTTACAATATGGATATGAAAGCTGTTGATGAGTGCCTTAGTACATGGTAGTTTTCATACCTATTTGTGAAGGGTCTGCAGATATAGGCCAAAACGTGGATCAGCGTAACACTAGGATGTGTTTTTACATTATGGGTATCAATTGAAGCTGTTGATGAGTGCTTTAATACAGAGTAATTTTTATACCGCTGGGTGACTAGGGTCTCAAAATATAGGCCAAAACCTGGACCCGGATACCCCTAGAATGTGTGTGTAATATGAATTTCAAATGGAAGCAGTTCTGCTTTAAAGTAATTTTCATTATGATATTCGATTTAGTCGCAACAATTAGACGGAAAAAAGCTTATTAAAATGTATGCAGATAGACCAAATTTAGGGCAGAACAACGTCTGACGGGTCTGCTAGTAACTTAATAAGTGGGGTATGTGTGCGTTTCCGTATTTAATCTGGTTTTATGGCAGTATACAATAGATCACATAATTAGTTTGCGAACAAATATAACATAATTAGTGGGGTATGTGTGCTTTTCCGTATTTAATCTGGTTTTATGGCAGTATACAATAGATCACATAATTAGTTTGCGAACAAATATAACTTAATTAGTGGGGTATGTGTGCTTTTCCGTATTTAATCTGGTTTTATGGCAGTATACAATAGATCACATAATTAGTTTGCGAACAAATATAACATAATTAGTGGGGTATGTGTGCTTTTCCGTATTTAATCTGGTTTTATGGCAGTATACAATAGATCACATAATTAGTTTGCGAACAAATATAACTTAATAATTTAACTTAAAAACAAAATGTATTTTTTTAATTCGAAAAAAAACGGTATTGTACTATTCACCTAAGCCTTTCAGGTTTTCAGCTCATTTAGGTATTTTTTTAACTTGATAAGCAGGATAACGTAAATAGCCCATAAATTTTATTTTGTCCTTGCGGACGGGGCCGAGGGTAAAGATTAGTATATATTATAAATGAGAAAGTTTGGATGTTTAGATGTTTGGATGTCCAGAAGTTTGTCTTTGTGACTCAATTACGCAAGAATGGCTGGGCGGTTTTGGATGAAATTTTGCACACATATAGCCAATAGTCTATATATTTTTGAAAATGGAGAAGGTCCCGCCCCATGGGAACAGTTATAATTTAATTTTTGTATTTTTTTCGTCTTTGGGACTTGATCACGCCAGGACGGCTACACGGATTGTGATGAAATTTGGGACACAGATAGATAATAGTCTGCTGGCAAAATGAGCAGTGACACCCTCCGCCCCAGCCTAACTACTGGTGCAAAATCTATAAATTGTTAATACTCGAAATAAATTTTCTCCTAAATCAATAATTTTTGTTATCTGGCTCACACAGATCGAGATCTAATCAATTTTGGAAAAACGATCAGTGGTGCTCTCCTTCTCCTCCCCTCATCCACCCTCCTTCAATTGTTTTAATTAACACGCTTTTATTAGCTTTACTGTATGTTAGTTTGTAGCTCTTTATTCGCTTCAACGCGCCTGTTGCGTTATTGACATGCTCTTATAATTAGCTGCACGTTATTTGTAATCCCGTCGGGGTCAGGTGGGGACCCTTCCGGGATAATTTCTGGATGATTTTCGCGATTCGTCAGGGTCATTTCGGGACTTTTCAGGATCCCGTCAGGGTCATTTTGGGGAATTTTCGGGACTATTTCGGGATCATTTGGGGTCCCTTCCGGCATCATTTCTGGATGGGTTTTCGGCATCCGTCCGGGATCCCGTCAGGGCCATTTGGGGAACCCTCAGGGATCTTTTCTGGATTGTTTTCGGGATCTGTCCGTTATACCGTCCGGGTCATTTCGGGATCACTTTTGGCACTCTTCCAGAATCATTTCGTACAGCTGTCGGGAGCCGTCCGGGATCCCGTCGGGGTTATTTTGGGACTATTTCGGGATCATTTGGGGATCTTCCGAGATCACTACTGGAATGCTTTCGGGATCACGTCAGGTTCATTTCGGGACTATTTCGGGATAATTTGTGGACCCTTTCGGCATCATTTCTGGATGGGTTTAGGGATCCGTCCGGCATTCCGTCGCGGTAATTTCGGAAATTTTTGAAAATGGAAATGGGGGGCGGGCGGTCGACGACCCTTCGAACAATTACTTTTTAATAATTTTTACACAGTTTGAAGATGGATCTAAACTGGATAACACGGTCCGAGGGGGTGTCTATTTGGAACGATTGGAGATACAAAGATCGTGTCGCTTTCCAGATCACTGTAGCGTATATCAGCCCTTGACCCTGTCACAACTAATGCTGAAACTGTTGTAAGCTGTCACAGATCACTTAACGTGATGGCTGAACAGTTTACTCTGCATCTGGTATGGGTTCCGGCACATAAGGGCATACCAGGTAATGAGATGGCGGATGAGCTTGCAAGAAAGGGTACCTCCCTTCCACTTTCGCCATCCTGGAAGAGGTTGGGCATGCCGCTCTCCACCTGCAAGCTAAAGATAAAGGAGGCTCTACTGATGGAAGCGGGAGCCAGGTGAAAGCATCATGATAGATGCCACAAATGGGCCGGAATGGAATGAGAAGAGATCGCGAGAGCTTCTCACCCTCCGTAAGAGGGATCCTTCCTTAGTTGTAGGACTTCATGTTTGTATTGGACCGCATGCGGAAAGGATTGGTGCTCCATTTAATGATTATTATAAACTGTTAGGCATCTACTCTGTGAATGTCCAGCGCTCGGCAGAAGAAGGCAACGTTTTATGGACAACATGTTTCTCTTAGATCTGACTGATATAGCTGAGGTCAATACACGGCGCTTAGTTAGCTTCACAAACTCAACGAAGTGGTTTGATTAGGAGAGTAGGAACAAATCCGTGTGGTTTCACAATGGGCCTAAGTGTGCCGCTCCGATGTGGACGGCAGCCACTTGAACCTAACCTACACATTATAACTTTACGCATACTCACCTTCACCAATATTACAAACTCAGTGGGTCAAATAGATCAAGGGCTTACAAAGTGAGCAGTGACACCCTCCGCCCCCACACCCCCCGCTTTTATAATTAGCTTCACCTTATTTGTAATCCCGTCAGTGTCATATCGAGACTCTTCCGGAATCTTTTCTGGATGGTTTTCGGGATCCATCCGGGGTAATTTCGGGATAATTTTGAGACTCTTCCGGTATTATTTATGTATAGCTTTCGGGTGCCGTCTGGGATCCCGTCGGGTTTATTTTGGGACTATTTCGGGATCATTTGGGGTCCCTTCGCACATCATTTCTGGATGGTTTTCGGTATTTGCCTGTGACCCCGTCGGGGTCATTTTGGGAACCTTCCGGGATCCCGTCAAGGTAATTTTGGGTCCTTTTCGGGACTATTCCGGGATCCTTCCGGGATCATTTCCGGATGGGTTTTCGGGATCATTTCTGTATAGCCCCGTCGGGGTTATTTTGGGACTTTTTTCGGGACTATTCCGCGATCATTTGGGGATCCTTCCGGGATCATTACTGGATGTTTTCGGGATCCCGTCAGGGTGATTTCGGGATCATTTGGGGACCCTTCCGGCATCATTTCTGGATGGGTTTCGGAACCCGTCCGGCATCCTTTCGTGGTAATTTCGGGAATATTTCTGGACTATTTCGGGATCATTTTCGTACCCTTCAGAGATCATTTCTGGATGGTTTTCGGGATTCCGCCGGGGTCATATCGGAACTATTTCGGTATCATTTTGGACCCCTTCCGGGATCATTTCTGGGTAGTTTTCCGGATCCGTCCGTTATCCCGTCGGGGTGATTTCGGGACTTTTTCTGGACTATGTTAGGGTCATTTCGGGACTTTTTTGGATCATTTTTGGATTTTTCGACATTTTGGGATCATTTGCGTACCCTTCCGAGATCAATTCTGGATGGTTTTCCCGGATCACGTCAGTGTAATGTCGGCACTTTTTTGGGACTATTACGGGATCATTTGGGGACCATTCCGGCATCATTTCCGGATGGTTTTCGGGATCCCGTCATGGGCAATTCGAGACTATTTCGGGACCATTTGGGTACCTTTTAGGGATAATTATTAGGTGGTCTTCAGGATCCTGTCGGGGTCATTTCGTGACCCTCTGGATTATTTCGGGATCCCGTCAGTATCATTTCGGAACTCTTTCGGGAGCATTTTGAGACCCTTGCGGGTTCATTTCTGGATGGTTTTCGGGAATATTTGGGGATCATTTGCGGACCCTTCTGGCATCATTTCTGGATTCGTCCGGGATCCCGTCGGGGTCATTTCGGCACTATTTTGGGATCATTTTGTGACCCTTCCGTGATCATTTCTGAATGTTTTTCGGGATCATTTTGGGACCCTTCCGGGAACATTTCTGGATGGTTTTCGGAATACGTGCGGGATCCCGCCAGGGTAATGTCGGGATTTTTTCGGGATCATTTTGGGACCCTTTCGGCATCATTGCTGCATGGTTTTCGGGACCCTTTTCGCATAATTTCTTGATGGTTTTCGGGATCCGTCAGGGTCATCGGGGGTCTTTTCAGGATTATTTTGGGTTCATTTTGGGACACTTCCGTAATCATTTCTGGATGGTCATTTCATAACTTTTTCAGGAGTCATTTAGGGACCCTTCCGAGATCATTCCTGGATCCGCCAGGGATCACGTCGGATCATTTCTAGATGGTTTTCTGGATCTCGTCGGGGTAATTTCGGAACTTTTTCTTGACTATGTATGTTGGGATAATTAAAGACCCTTCCGGGATATTTACTGGATGGTGTTTGGGATCCGTCCGCGAGCCCGTCAGGGTTATTTCGGAACTTTTTCGCGATCATTTGGGTACCCCTCAGGGATCACTTCTGTGTGGTTCTCTGGATCAGTGTAGAATCGCGTCGTTGGCATTTCGGGACTTTTTTGTGACTATTCCGGGACCATTTGGAGATCCTTCGGGGAGCATTTCTGAATGGTTTTCGGGATACGTCCGCAATAACCGTCGGGGTCGTTTCTGTGGATCATTTGGGGACCCTATCAGGTTATCAGCTCATTTACAATACATTAGAGAGACAAATTTTTTTAAACAGATAACTTGTAAATCAGGCTAACGTGAATAGCCCATATGTTTTATTTTCTCCTTGCGGACGGGGCCGCGGATAAATATATTTTATAAATTAAAAATTGCTTCAAATAAATGTTTTCATACGTTTAAACCAATAAGGGCAACCCCGGCTCAATTCATACTAATTAGTGTATCTTTGTACTTTTCTGTGTTTATTTATTAAAAATACAAACAGATAAAACTATTAGTATATCTTGTACTTTCTGTGTTTTATTCATTAAAAATACAAACAGATAAGACTAATTAGTGTATCTTTTGTACTTTTCTGCGTTTATTCATTAAAAGACAAACATTATATCACATAGCCTTATCAATTCAATAGCACTATTAAACTGTGCAAATATATAAACAAATAACAACGAAATTTTTTTTGAAAACAGCCAAATATTTTCTGTGTGCCCATTTCCTGAAATCTAGAAGTTTCTACTTATTTTTTATTCACACAATCCACTAATGTATAAATAACGCCCACAAAACTTATCTGACTTATTTAATATTTAACAAGCGTCTCAGAAAGTTATAAATTAAAATGAATTTAGAAATTATTTCACGCTTCTGTTGGTCGCGCTTAGCTTCCCTTTCACCTACACGAAAGCGGAATTTCGCGTTGGAGATGGCAGTTCTAGCAGTTCTAGCAGTTCTGTGAATACAGAGGATACATCACATGTCGTGGCAATATTTCACGGCGAAGAATATATTTGCGTTGGATCACTGATCACTTGGAATTCGTGGTTACAGTTTTCGCCTGCCTGGAGAGAGAAGGAGCGAGAGTAATGAGGGTTAAAGCTGGTGTAAAAAGATATACTGAGCAAGGGCAATTTCTCTATGTGGGTAAATTTAATCTTAATGCACCCAACGAAAAGCCGATGATCTAGATATAGTTATATTGAAAATGAGTCCATTTGTCGATGATGGTGCAGTACGACCAATAGGACTTTGCAGAACTGAATTAAAACAGAACAAGGAATTGCAAGTTAGTGGATGGTATTCACGAAGTGGACTTGGTGATGAATCCGTTCTACTGTCGAAACTATAACAGAAAAGGGACTGCTATTCGTTTTTTTCGGGAAACAATTCCGTTTTGTAGGAATATCGACGTGTGCGAGTCCAATAGGTGATGTAGATTCTGGAGCACCGGGCGTTGTGGACGGAGCTCTTTGTGCTATGGCAGGATCTTATTCAGCAGATTCGTCAAGGATATATACAGATTTATCTGAAGGAAGTCTTGCTCGAAAATATATAAAATATATTACGAAATGTTCATAGTGTTCTTATAAATGAAATGCTGCCATAAAGTGTACACTCGCAAAGATCAGAGTGCTGGTATATTTCTATTAAAATTTCTTGGTTCTTCTTTTCCATAAGATGTACCTAAATTATAATTGAAATCCACTCAGCAGTCGAAATTGACGATATTTTTATGGTATTATGTATCTACAAAGAATTGTTGATGATTGCGTTTTAATAAAAAGTTTTGCTTATATTTATTCAATGTGTGATAATTAAGTTATTTTCTTTACTGACTTGAACCAAACTCATAAATTTATTTCTATTTCACCAATTATGAGTTTACAAAAATTAATACTCTTCTCTTAAAACTCATTGAAATATTTATCGCCTTTTTATAATATTAAACAAGGTAAAATTGACATCTCTCCAACCTCCTAATACAGGGTCCCTATTGGATGAGCCAGGGGATATTTTCGAAACGTAACCTTCCCCATACCGGACCGCTTTGGGAAATAATGCCGGCCTTACCACAGCAAGAGGCGCCGTTGTAGGGGACGGTTTTTATCCCCACCTTTAACAGTAGGCCGCTGAGCACGCCTTGTTAGACAGGTGGTCCCACGATCAGATGAACTCAAAGTTTGCTAAAGTAAGTAAGGAAGCACTGCTACAACAACAACAACGCAAATTGGAAGAGAAGCTCGACCTAAATCTCTCGGAGGTTATCGCGCCTTACAGTTTTTTATTTATCACCCCAATTTAAAAAGAAACTTACGCTCACGGCGCATACTACTTTGTTCTTATGATTACCGTGCACAAAATCTCTGTCATATCAGCAACTAAAGGAATTCTTAGAGTGACATTATAATTGTTAGTTAACATAGCATGAGCCACTGTGGTGTGATCGTTTGCGTGCTACAAACTGCCACTCGAAAAATACTGGTTCAAGGCGTAGAAAAGGCAACACCAAATTCCATAGGAAATAATTTTATGTACACATTTTTATACTCAGTTGAGCAGAGCTCACAGAGTATATTAAGTTTGATTGGATAACGGTTGGTTGTACAGGTATAAAGGAATCGAGATAGATATAGACTTCCATATATCAAAATTATCAGGATCGAAAAAAAAATTGATTGAGCCATGTCCGTCCGTCCGCCCGTTAACACAATAACTTGAGTAAATTTTGAGGTATCTTGATGAAATTTCGTATGTGGGTTCCTGAGCACTCATCTCAGATCGCTATTTAAAATGAACGACATCGGACTATAACCACGCCCACTTTTTCGATATAGAAAATTTCGAAAAACCGAAAAAGTGCAATAATTCATTACCAAAGACAGATAAAGCGATGAAATATGGTAGGTGAGTTGAACTTATAACGCAGAATAGAAAATTAGTAAAATTTTGGGCATGGGCGTGGCACCGCCCACTTTTAAAAGATGGTAATTTAAAATTTTGCAAGCTGTATTTTGGCAGTCGTTAGAGATATCATGATGAAATTTGGCAGGAACGTTGCTCCTATTACTATATGTACGTTTAATAAAAATTATGCAAAATCGGAGAAGGACCACGCTTACTTAAAAAAAAATGTTTAAAGTAAAATTTTAACAAAAAATTTATATCAATAAATTATGTCAACATTCAACTCCAGTAATTATATGGTACAACAAAATACAAAAATAAAAGAAAATTTCAAAATGGGCGTGGCTTCCGCCCTTTTCTCATTTAATTTGTCTAGGATACTTTTAATGCCATAAGTCGAACACAAATTTACCAATCCTTTTGAAATCGGTTGAAGCCTTGCCCAGTTTTTATACACAGTCGTCCGTCTGTCTTTCCGCATGGCCGTTAACACGATAACTAGAGCAAAAATCGACATATCTTTACTGAACTTAGTTCACGTACTTATCTGAACGCAATTTATCTTGGTATAAAAAATGAACGAAATCCGACTATGAGCACGCCCACTTTTTCGATATCGAAATTACGAAAAATGAAAAAAATGCCATAATTCTATACCAATACGAAAAAAGGGATGAAACATGGTAATTGATTGGTTTATTGACGCGAAATATAACTTTAGAAAAAACTTTGTAAAATGGTTGTGACTCCTACCATATTAAGTAGAAGAAAATGAAAAAGTTCTGCAGGGCGAAATAAAAAACCCTTGAAATCTTGGCAGGAATACTGTTCGTGGTATTGCATATATAAATTAATTAGCGTACCCGACAGATGATGTTCTGGTTCACCCTGGTCCACATTTTGGTCGATATCACGAAAAGGCGTCCACCTATAGAACTAAGGCCCACTCCCTTTTAAAATACTCATCAACACCTTTCGTTTGATACCCATATTGTACAAACGCATTCTAGAGTCACCCCTGGTCCACCTTTATGGCGATATCTCGAAAAGGCGTCCGCCTATACAACTAGCCCCACTCCCTTTTAAAATCCCTCATTAAACCTTTTCATTTGATACCCATATCGTACAAACACCCCTACTTAGGCGTACAAGCACACGAAGGCCCACTCCCTTTTAAAAATACTCATTAACACCTTTCATTTGATACCCATATCGTACAAACAAAGTCTAGAGTTACCCCTGGTCCACCTTTATTGCGATACCTCGAAAATGCGTCCACCTATAGAACTAAAGGCCCACTCCCTTTTAAATACTCATTAACACCTTTCGTTTGATACCCATATTGTACAAACGTATTCTAGAGTCACCCCTGGTCCACCTTTATGGCGATATCTCGAAAAGGCGACCACCTATACAACTACCACCACTCCCTTTTAAAACCCTCATTAATACCTTTAATTTGATACCCATATCGTACAAACACATTCTAGAGTCACCCCTGGTCCACCTTTATGGCGATATTCGAACGGCGTCACCTATAGAACTAAGGCCCACTCCCTTTTAAAATACTCATTAACACCTTTCGTTTGATACCCATATTGTACAAACGCATTCTAGAGTCACCCCTGGTCCACCTTTATGGCGATATTCTCGAAAAGGTGTCCGCCTATAGAACTAAGCCCCACTCCCTTTTAAAATACTCATTAACACCTTTTCATTTGATACCCATATCGTACAAACAAAGTCTAGAGTTACCCCTGGTCCACCTTTATTGCGATACCTCGAAAAGGCGTCCACCTATGGAACTAAGGCCCACTCCCTTTTAAAATACTCATTAACACCTTTCGTTTGATACCATATTGTACAAACGTATTCTAGAGTCACCCCTGGTCCACCTTTATGGCGATATCTCGAAAAGGCGACCACCTATAGAACTAAGGCCCACTCCCTTTTTAAAATACTCATTACACCTTTCATTTGATACCCATATCGTACAAACAAGTCTAGAGTTACCCCTGGTCCACCTTTATTGGCGATACCTCGAAAAGGCGTCCACCTATGAACTAAGGCCCACTCCCTTTTAAAATACTCATTAACACCTTTCGTTTGATACCCATATCGTACAAACATATTCTAGAGTCACCCCTGTCCACCTTTATGGTCGATATCTCGAAAAGGCGACCACCCTATAGAACTAAGGCCCACTCCCTTTTAAAATACTCATTAACACCTTTCATTTGATACCCATATCGTACAAACAAGTCTAGAGTCACCCCTGGTCCACCTTTATGGCGATATCTCGAAAAGGCGTCCACCTATAGAACTAAGCCCCACTCCCTTTTAAAATACTCATTAACACCTTTTCATTTGATACCCATATCGTACAAACATATTCTAGAGTCACCCCTGGTCCACCTTATGGCGATATCTCGAAAAGGCGACCACCTATAGAACTAGGCCCACTCCCTTTTAAAATACTCATTAACACCTTTCATTTGATACCCATATCGTACAAACAAAGTCTAGAGTTACCCCTGGTCCACCTTTATTGCGATATCTCGAAAAGGCGTCCACCTATAGAACTAAGCCCACTCCCTTTTAAAATACTCATTAACACCTTTCGTTTGATACCCATATTGTACAAACGTATTCTAGAGTCACCCCTGGTCCACCTTTATGGCGATATCTCGAAAAGGCGACCACCTATACAACTACCACCACTCCCTTTTAAAACCCTCATTAATACCTTTATTTGATACCCATATCGTACAAACACATTCTAGAGTCACCCCTGGTCCACCTTTATGGCGATATTTCGAAAGGCGTCCACCTATAGAACTAAGGCCCACTCCCTTTTAAAATACTCATTAACACCTTTCATTTGATACCCATATCGTACAAACAAATTCTAGAGTCACCCCTGGTCCACCTTTATGGCGATATCTCGAAAAGGCGTCCACCTATAGAACTAAGCCCACTCCCTTTTAAAATACTCATTACACTTTCATTTGATACCCATATCGTACAAACATATTCTAGAGTCACCCCTGTGTCCACCTTTATGGCGATATCTCGAAAGGCGTCCACCTATGAACTAAGGCCCACTCCCTTTTAAATACTCATTAACACCTTTCATTTGATACCCATATCGTACAAACTATTCTAGAGTCACCCCTGGTCCACCTTTATGGCGATATCTCGAAAAGGCGACCACCTATAGAACTAAGCCCACTCCCTTTTAAAATACTCATTAACACCTTTCATTTGATACCCATATCGTACAAACACAGTCTAGAGTCACCCCTGTCCACCTTTATGGCGATATCTCGAAAAGGCGTCCACCTATAGAACTAAGCCCACTCCCTTTTAAAATACTCATTAACACCTTTCATTTGATACCCATATCGTACAAACAATTCTAGAGTCACCCCTGGTCCACCTTTATGGCGATATCTCGAAAAGGCGACCACCCTATACAACTAACCACTCCCTTTTAAAACCCTCATTAATCACCTTTATTTGATACCCATATCGTACAAACAATTCTAGAGTCACCCCTGGTCCACCTTTATGGCGATATCTCGAAACGGCGTCATCTATAGAACTAAGGCCCACTCCCTTTTAAAATACTCATTAACACCTTTTTTTGATACCCATATTGTACAAACAATTCTAGGGTCACCCCTGGTCCACCTTTATGGCGATATCTCGAAACGGCGTCCACCTATGCACTACGGCACTCCCTTTTAAAATCCTCATTAACACCTTTCGTTTGATACCCATATCGTACAAACGTATTCTAGAGTCACCCCTGGTCCACCTTTATGGCGATATCTCGAAAACGGCGTCCACCTAAGAACTAAGGATCACTCCCTTTTAAAATACCCATTAGCACCTTTTTTTTGATACCCATATTGTACAAACAATTCTAGGGTCACCCCTGTCCACCTTTATGGAGATATCTCGAAACGGCGTCCACCTATGGAACTAAGGATCACTCCCTTTTAAAATACTCATTAACACCTTTCATTTGATACCCATATCGTAAAAACAAATTCTAGAGTCAACCCTGATCCACCTTTATGGCGATATCCCTAAATGGCGTCCACCTATAGAACTATGGCCCACTCCCTCTTAAAATACTCTTTAATATCTTCCATTTGAAACCAATGTCATACAAACACATTCCAGGGTTACCCTCGGTTCATTTTCCTACATGGTTATTTTCCCTTATGTTGTCACCATAGCTCTTAACTGAGTATGTAATGTTCGGTTACACCCGAACTTAACCTTCCTTACTTGTTTTTAATAGTGCTGTGGCTTACATTTGATGACCTTTTTTATTTGTTGATTTGACTGCTAAAACGCTCAATTCATAATCAACAATTTGTTCAAGAGCTATTTGCGATGGATAACAATTTACAGAAGTATCTATTGAATTGACCCGTAATTCGGTTGCTTTACCAGCTTTTTTCTTTCAGTGTAAGATCGTTGTGCAAGAATACCCAAAGTATTTAATGTTCCTTCAATTCGTAATACGAATTAGACAGAATTGCCCTGTTAGTGAAATTATAAAATCTGTTCGTTAAATCTATTGAACCCAAGGCCGGTTATTAATTAACGAATATCTCCCTAAGTAATTTTCGTTTTTGTGTCAGAAAAGATGTATTATTAAGGAAGTGTGGGCTAAAAAAACTACATCGTCTATTTTTGCCCTGGGCGGAATACCTTTTTAGTGCCCTGCTTTCATGTGTTAATCTCACGGTATGTACCTTTTTTAATGTTATAGTCATTTAACACCATGTCCATCGCTCTTTGCCATATAACAACCTCTACGTTATATGGGTTAACACAAGGTAGTATTTTCAAAACTTCAACCGCAGTTGTTGGTTTTGTATAGCGATCCTTTGAATTATATAAGAATTTCAGAAACTGATTTCAGACCGAAGATTAAATATGTAAAATACGTTATTTTAATTAATAGCCGATCTTGTGCCAAAAATTTTAAAACCTTTTTTCTTTTGATTACACTGCGCAATTTATTCCCTCAATTTCAGGAGTATAAACACCATTTTTCCTATTTCGAAACTATATCATATCGCAATTTGTACAAAGTGAGCTTGAACTACTCAAGGAAAACTTAAGTGAGCTGCCGACGATCAAGGTTATCTGCAGTTATAGACGTAATCAAGCATTCTGGTGTGAAAAATCTCTTACCGCCCTCTAACAAAAACTCTAATGCTAACAGATCTCTTAGGTTCCGAAATATTGCAGCTCTGAATGTCAGTAAATTGTTTCGTATATAAAAAGTATGAGTTCCTTCCAAACCATTTCGCCTATTTCTAATAAAAACAGAGAATGGACTAGAACATATCATTCCCATATTGAGCTTAAACTCACAGGGCAATACTCATGTTAAGAACCTAATTAATTTTGTTGATTTTCCGACAGGATGGAAACTACTCCTGGCTCTATTCTAAGTCATAGCCAGGAGTGTCTGAATTTCGAATACTCAGGATTATGGTTTAAGTTTTATTTATTCATTTAATGCATCATAAATTAACCTTTTCTACTTATTAGAAGAACCATATCGTTAGTTTAATTCACAAAATGGTACAGATTTTTCAAAACTGCTTTATTCACAGTTTTTTTATGATATGTAAAAATAAGCCCTCGGTTAAAGTTTTATGGAGTTAGAACCAATACAACGAAGTTATGCCACTTTTGAAAAGCCATTTCTGCATGTAGTAATGTAAAAATAAAATGTTTTTCGCTTCTCCTGTAAAATTTAAAATTTGTTGGATAAAGCTTTTGTGAATTTAGCTAACGATATATAATTGAAAGGATTTCTGAGTTTTTTTTTGTTGATATGATTTTGACAGCTGGCTCAAAACGAAAACTAGCGCGTTTCAACCTCCCATCGAAGACCAACACTAACCATTTGATTCCATTGAAACCGCACATATACCATAGGCAGTACAACAATATCTCAATTTACGTCTAATTTATCGTAATAGATGTTGTTATTACCGTACGAACTTACGCCTGAGCACGCAACACAAAATATAACACAAACATGATTCATAAAGTAACATTATAATTAATCATTTTGATTTTAAGATATGTGCAACAAATAAGTTCAATTTATTAAAAATACATATCGAGCTTTAATCGCAATTTTGTGGGTAACCACCAAATAGAAGATTTTATATGAAGAGAGTTTTTAAACAAGTAGGACAATACAGTGTTAAATTATCCAAATTTTACTTTAAGTTGTCACATTTGTCCATTTCATAGAATATATTATTCCGGCTGATCTTGATAAGCAAAGTCTTAAATCATCTAGGCTGTTACGTTCCTTTTAATATGGATGATCTTACTCTACTCTGAGCTGGTACAGTCATAGAGTGATGAGGGCATCAAGTTGCTTCCTTCTCGTCGTCTTTACAGCTTTAAAGTAAAACTCATCCCGATCCCTCACTTTATCCTGGAGCTATCAGTAAAAAAGCTTTTCCTCCGGTGTGTGTCGAAATTCTGTATATACAAGATTCTAAAAAACAAAAATTCTACTATCTAAATTCTGCTTTCAAAATTCTGTATTACAAAATTCTGTATTAAAATATAATGTTAAACAATGTTAAAGAGGTCATGTAATTATTTGAAAATGTGTGCCATGCATAGTAATTCTGCGTAGAACACCTTTCTGCATAGGCGGACCTTCGGCCGCGCTTATAAAAAATAACCCTGGGCTACGCCATGCCAAGTCCGGGTGTGTGGTATAACCGTGGGCTACCGCCACGTGATGTCTTCTGCATAGGCGGCCTTCGGCCACACTTAAAAAAATAACCCGTAGCCGATCATCCAACACCGGCTACGCCATGCCCATGATTCCGCGAATTTGACTCCAGAATTAACACATGCAGAATTTGAAAAAAGCAGAATTTCGAAAGCAGAATTTTAAAACAGAATTTTAAAAATTTCGTTCAAGCAGAATTTTTTGCAATTTACAGAATTTTGTCACCCAGAATTGTGTAATACAGAATAATGACACGCTCCCTTTTCCTCCCTAGCATGATACATCAACTCCAACCATACATGACAAATAATCCTATTGGTGCGTGAGTCTTAATCCGTTCTTTATATGATGTATTAAATACATTAAAACCCTCCACATACAGTAATATGCGGAAAGGTCAATCAAAATATATCTACGTAAAGGTCGCAGTGCATCGAGGCTTAGAACATCCGAATGTGCCCCTCATATTCTACCCCATATAGACAATCATCTTAGCAGCAGGGCTTAGGGGCCGATAACCAGACAAAAGAAACATCCACAATGACGCTCACCGTCTTATTTTGGGATTGTCCTTAAAGTTTTTGCTACACTTCTATCGATGACAAAAGGTTTAATTATGAATCTATACTGAATCGGAAAAGTCGTGGTTAGAGCTTAATATGTACACATCACATAAATTCTAGAACAAAATATATAACACACATTTCTGTCAGCCTTTTTTACTTTATTATTTTCTTCCATCACATTATGGCGTTTGGGAAATACTTAACACATTTTATCGTTGTAACGCATTTACCTATCGAACCTTAACCGTCAAAACGCGGTAAGCGTAAGAGTTGAATGCATTCCTTTTAGATGCAATCATGTATTTCATACATATGTATATATTCAATGATACTTATGACAGCGACCAAATCAATTATGGCAATCCGCGTATACGGCCATGCGATATGTAATATCAATGCTCGTCGCAATTAGCCGACGAAATACAATAGGCACGAGCCAAATTATGTGTCGTCGTGGTTAAAAGTGTTGCCGTTTATACCTTTATAACTCACAGCTAAAAGGGGAATTTATTATAAAATTAAAATAAACGAATTTATGCTCTTTTGCGAAATAATGTTATATTTCTTCGCAAAAATTACTTTAATTTATTTCGCCGCTCCCATATATTAATTTTTATCTATGAAAATAATGTAAAATTCTTACTTGTACTGACATGTGATAAACAAGTCAGCATATACAGTATGACGTCACAGTGCGAATTCGGGCCAGAAACGGGTGTAAAACACCACTCTTATGTAGGAACTGCAACACAGTTGCTGCAAATTTGGTCTGCGTGACTGCGCGAACAATTTTCTGCAGAATATGATAGGGGGTTTCAAATAGCAAATAAATATGTCCATAAGCTGTGACAACTCGGCAATTCAGGATATGAGAAAATTATTTGCAATAATTTATATGAACAATGGATGGAAATTTAAGATTATATTGCTAATATGTTAGTGGACATTACTAGGCCATATCTGTGCATGTTTATTTGCATTTTTTACTACCATATTAGTACTTTCTAACAGGCTTATAAATAGTTTGGTATTATTTCAAAGGAAAAGTGCGGGGTTATGAAAGTAGTTATGCTCGTCATAATGAATACCCCCAATATGCATCGAAGTTGGAATTTATAAAATCGCCAAAAATTTGTCTTTTGACGATTTTATCAAATATGCCATGTTGCCATCAATTTGGACAACTTAAGAAGAAGAATTTATGAATGAGAAATCAAGAGGAAGCTAGTTTCAGGATTTTGTGAGTTACATACAAAAACATGAGCATACATATGTAAATATGTATGTGTGCTTGTGCGTATTGGTTGGATGGTTGAAGTGATTTTGTTTTCTTTGTCAACATGCGAATATAAAATATTCTTAGCTTACATATGAACATAGATTTGTACATATGCTTGTGCGTAAGAATAATTTTTGTTGGAAGTGGTTGATTGAAACAGTTTGTCTTATTTGAACATGTGAATGTACAAACATTTGTTAGCTTATGCATGGATATATTAGTAGCAATGAAGTGGGTGGGAAATGGGGGTGTAGGCTGATCTTTAGTTTAGGAATATATGTGTGTACATATATACCAATCTAGGGTTTGTTTATACCCACTCACCATTTAGGTGATTAAATTTTCAATTTCCCTACATATCAGTATAATTTGATTACTCTTTCTGACAAAATAATGAGTTACCATACATTGAACAAAAGAAATAATCAAATATGAATACTTTAGATGATCAAACACTGAATATATTTTTTCAACCACATTTTGGAATCATATTTGAATCAAATGTGTTTACTTTAGGAGATCAAAAATTTATAATAATTTTTATTCAGCTTTCTGAATCTTTTTTGACTATATTTGTTGACTGAATAATGTATTTATACTTGTCAAAATATTTCTTTACATCGGAGCTGCTCAACCCTATACACTTGTAGCACTTTTGTTTTTGTTTGCCCTGAATCATAAGGCACAGATTCAAATTCACACTTTGAATATAAAAAAAACAAGTAAGGACAGGACTGTCTTCGGCTGTGCCGAAGACTTCAACCTTCCAACCATCATAATTTTTTACAAAAAATCAGAGAATTAAATTTGCAATATACTTTCTCTGATCAGAGAATTTTTTGGTAACAGACGAACAGAGAAAATCATTAAGAGAATTTTCTGTTACGTCTTGCACCCTGTTAAGTTAACATGAATTTTGGGAATAGTGGTGAAGTGCAAGACGTGTCACATGCAAATGGATCGTAAGCAGTGGATGCCAAAAAAACTTCTTCTCATTGTGTTTAAATTCTCTGCCAAAATAAAACATAGTGATGCAAGCGATATATCGATTTTTTGCAATTATCGATAGTAGAGTTACCCTCCGCGACATTAGTGATGGACTTTTGTCGATACCCAAATTGCCGCCAGAACAAAAAAGATAGAAACAAATAATAGCCGTTTCTTTTACACGCCAATACGTTTACGTTTGCGCGTAAAAATAAACGATTATCCTCGCTTAGATAACCCTTAGGAGACCCATCTAGTGGCAGTGGTTAAATAACTAGCTACAGCACAGGGTGCACCGAAAAGCGGAGACACAATCCTCGGATGGCCATAGTGTATAACATATAGCTGAATCAGTTGCAATGAATTGTGAACACGCACCATTTTAAGAGGTGATACATGGCAGGGCTGCCGGAATTGGTACTTTAAAAACGATTTGGCACGTTATTTCTGATTTTGGTTCTTTAGAAACCGATTATTTACTTACTTTAATCTATTTATTTCATATACTACTTTTGTTAGTCAATTAGAAGTATATACTGAGATGTAAACCGGAACGTTAACACATTTAGATCGACCAACACTGTCAAAGTTTTCGCAAAGCCATCGATGCAGAAAGAAAGTTTTCATCGCTTAACCTTATAAAATCAAAACTTAGAAATAGTTGAGCAGTTAAGACCATCATAATATTATGGTTTGTAAGGAGTTAGTTAGAAATTAAATTCATTATTTGTGGTCTGCTGAAAGAGATATAAATAGAGAGATATAAAATAGTTAGTTCACGCTACAAGAAAAAAAACATGAAAATATCTGATATGTGTAAGAAAATGTTCATTTTTAACTCAATATTGAAATTATAGCAAAGAGGATGGATATACTAACCTCTTTGATATCATATGCTATGTCATATCCACAGCGTAATTATCTCAATCCATTTCACCACAGTCAATCTTGTCATCTACCACGTCAATCTGTTTATTGTCATTAACGGGAAGTAGATTTTGACATTACAGTTGGCAGCGCTGATGTTATGTCAAATTTATGTTGTCACTTTTTTCTTCTTTTCTAATTTTGAGCATTGGTGGGTGGTGTTTTGTAGTTGATATTTATCCTAAAATATATAACTTTATTTGAACCATCATTGTGAAATAATAATCAAAATGCTGTTGTGATCACTTTTCTGTCAAGGAGTTGAAAATATTTATTATCTTCAATTTTTTGTTTTGTTTAAACTTTTGAATATGTTTGGAGAACGACGATTACTCATAATATATGTATATTCAAGTTGAATAAAATGAGATTTATTAACAACCATTAATTTCCGCGCAGATATTGAAAGCCAGAATGGGTCGTGTTATTCGTGCACAACGTAAAGGTGCTGGGTCTGTATTCAAGTCCACGTTTAAAAGACGTAAAGGAGCCGCTAAATTGAGATCATTGGATTTCTCCGAACGTAATGGTTACATTCGTGGCGTTGTAAAGGTATTTTTCAAATCAAAATTATTTGAATACACCAACTAATAGTACCCTGTACATTGGTTTTTAGGAAATCATTCACGATCCTGGCCGTGGCGCACCATTGCTGTTGTACATTTCCGTGACCCTACCGTTACAAAGTGCGCAAGGAACTGTTCATTGCTCCCGAGGGCATGCACACCGGCCAATTCGTTTACTGTGGTCGTAAAGCTACTTTGCAAATCGGCAACGTAATGCACTATCAGTTATGCCTGAAGGTACCATTATTTGCAATCTGGAAGAAAGACCGGCGATCGTGGTCGTTTGGCACGTACGTCAGGTAACTACGCTACTGTCATTGCTCACAACCCTGACACAAAAAACGACTCGTGTGAAGCTGCCATCTGTGCCAAGAAGTAGTGCCTCTCTGCCAATCGCGCCTATGGTTGGTATTGTTGCTGGTCGGTGCGTCGTATGACAAGCCAATTTTGAAGGCATGCCCCGTCGTGCATATCATAATACAAGGTAAAACGTAATAGCTGGCTAAGGTACGTGGGTGTGAGCTATGAACCTGTGGAACATCCTCACGGCTTTTGGTGGTAACCATCAGCATATTGTAAGCTTCTACAGTTAACGCGTGGTACATCAGTCTGGTCGTAAGTCGAGTCTTATTGCTGCTCGTCGTACTGGCTAGAATCCGTGGTGTAAGGAGACAGCAAGGACAAATAAACTAATAGTAGGGTCGTGGAGGATGTTAACCTTGTGAAAGTGTGATGTTGTGTACATCTGGGTGCAAATGTATATGGATCACTTTACACAATTACAATATTATTTTATTTTAAAATATATATCATTACTTTGTTTTAAACTAATGTTTTAAATTCCGAAGAAGAAGCAGATCGCCGAGGGAGTCCTGATAAAGGTAGCAAAAAGTGGTGGAAGAGATCTTGGTGGGGACCTCTTTGTGCTCCAATTTTTCGCGTCAGTATCACAAACCATGCCATGTCCAAGAGCGCCTATTAACGATGTCTTATAGTTATAAGCGTATTTGTATTCGGGCACAGAGGACTTCCAGATAGAACATATTAGCGGCATTATGATGGCGGTCGTAATTATTGTGGCTTGCGGAATCGCCTGGTGGTTTGGCGCCAGAGCACACGAGCATGGGAGCGTCAACCAGATTTTGGCATAATATGGTGCATGCATGTCTCTTTACAAATTCTTAGCCTTCGTGTTTAACCTGCCTTTGTTGTTATTGTAGCGATACGTACACTTGCCGAAGGCCGTGAGGCGTGTGTATCGATGTTGCCGGAGGCAGAACCGGTACGTGTTCGGTAATAAGCACATATTAAGGTGCTAGCTCCGACTATCTCGAGTGAACTATTTGGTATAACCTAGGCCTATACAGCATCCACCTCTATACACCGATGAGTAGCCAGAGCCTTGCTGTTAAGAAACAAGATTCGCCACGGGTAGGTCGAGGTGTGACAGATTGTGAGAAGCTATATGATTACGCTGGCAACTCCATGAAAGTTGACGCTACACAACCCGTGAAACAATTTGATTTTAGTGTCATTTACGACTGCGCATAGCCTGCCGCGTGTATATCTAAAGCCTTAACTGCTCAGTGTTTTGAGAGACCTTCGTACCCGCGGCCTGTTATTTGTAGCCGAGATTTTGCAAGGCTCACTTCCGTCCTTGGTATCGGTGTCGGCATCTCCGTGCTCTGACACCATGGCGACGAGTCGCATGTCGTTTTGCTGGGAATATGGCACGCAAGTTTCCTTGAAAACTTGCGTCATCCAGCGGATTTCGGGGAGATGTTCGTCGCATCATTCATGTCAGACAACCTGCTGAATATCCTCACCGCCACGAGAACGCTGCCACACATATGTTTCTTCGCTCGTACTTCGAGCCACTAGACAAGTTCACGTGAGCGAGATGGTACATTCCTGATTAGATACCTACAACAAGATATAGAGAGTCTATATCACAACAGGAGTTACTACGAATAATTTCGAAAGATCGTGTTAAAAGACGACGTGTTGCTCTTGGTAACCGACAGGCGGAGAAGAACATTTTTGATTCTATTGAAGAGATATTTGCAACAAGAGTTGGTTAGTTTTCTGCTTGATCAGAAAGGCGTTTTGCGAGAATATAATTTGATCTCAAAACGTTTGCTTTGTTGTTGTTGATAGCGATATAAGGTGGCTCGAGGCCTTTTGGCGAGCTGTATCGCTGGGATCGAGTACTCACTTTGCCAGATACAGATTCGTACGCTCCCTGGAACTAACAGCACCATCTAAGTGCATAGCCGCACCATCTCGCGAACAGATTATATGGCCACATCTAAACCTTCAGAATATAATTAACTTTCTCACAGTGTTATTACTTCGTTAATAGTCTCAGTTAGGGGTCAGACTAGCGAATACGCTACAAAAATATCGAGAGAGGTGTCAAGGACGCGTCTTGACATCATTTCCTTGTAGTAAGTAATCCGATGCGATGTAACGCGTTCAAAAGATATTAAAGACACACACAACCGAAAGACCCGCGGCGTACACCTCCGAACAGGGTGCTGGTACGATCCATAGTATTTTTGCAGCACAAAACAACTTTATGAGTTGGCGCCTTCGGAAACAGAGATTATACAAAAATAACCCTCGGATACGAAATGACAAAGTAAGTGTGTGTGGTATAAACGTGGATACCGACCCAAGGTGATCACAAAATTTTGTTGGGGGTAAACAAAAAAAAAAAACAAAAGGAAATAGAAAAATTAAAATGGAAAATATATCAGAGAAAGAGATAAAATTTTTATGTTAAGTAAATAGGATTATTGTTATAGAAGATAAATAAGGTAGATTTGAAAAATA
>JARSSU010038721.1:0-89571 GCA_029619165.1 Eurosta solidaginis
ACAAAACAGCGAGAGTATACATATCTTCGCGCACTTACATGCACAAAAAATTGTTATACCGTCAGATACTTTACTTTATAGGTGATGCGTTTGCCTTGAACTGTTGTGTTATTTCGCTCATATTGAACTCTACCACGCACATTGTTCCTACACCCTCACCACGCCTACGCTTGCATATTCCCAGTACTTCGTACTGTATAAAATACCACAAACTTCGCCTGCATTTACATACTACTTACAAATACTGTGCCACGTTTACACTTACACTTTACTCCTTACGCTTACATCCCCCTTTGTTGTTTAGACATAAAAAAAATTTTATTTTTAAGAAAATATGCCCAGATTTGGGTAAGGACTATTTCATTTTTCTTATTTCAATAGCTATTTTTCTCGTTTTTGTGATTTTTATTTGTGTATTCGACGATGAAGGATTAGTCCATTAATGACATTTGTAGGTATAATACTTAATAACGTATTACATTGCGTTTTTCGTCAATCTACCAACGCTTGAAATATTACACCATTACCCACACGCAAAGCGTAGCTGCTCATCTTTTATTTAAATAATTAAGCAGATCAGCTTAAGTCTTAACTGTGTATATATTTTGGTATCTGCATATATCGTTCTCATTCGATACGCCACCGCCCATATTGCCAACGGCACAGCATCACAATAGCACGCCAACACATTTACACTCACATTAACATGTATGTTTGTAAGTATAAGCGCAAGCTCATCATCATTATCATCATCATACAACAGTCACGCCGCCGCCAACAAGCATTTAACAGCAGTCATTCGACCAACTTTCACTCTCATCGAATGAATTTTCGATTTCGATTTCATTTTTCTATAGATGCAATGTTACATATATACATTAAGGCCTACGTACATATTCACACTTTTTATACTCAGCGTTCTTTGCACACAGAGTATATTACTTTGATTGGATAACGTTGGTTGTACAGGTATAAAGGAATCGAGATAGATATAGACTTCCATATATCAAAAATTATCAGTGTCGAAATAAATTTGATTGAGTCATGTCCGTCCGTCCGTTCGTTAGCACGATAACTTTAGTAAATATTGAGATATCTTCACCAAATTTAGTACACTAGCTTATCTGGACCCAGAATAGATTGGTATTGAAAATGAGCGAAATTGGATGATAACCACGCCTACTTTTTTATATATAAACTTTTGGAAAAACACAAAAAACCTGATTATTTAGTAAATAATACACCTAGAATGTTGAAATTTGACATGTGGACTGATATTGAGACTCTTGATAAAAATTGGAAACAATTTTTAAAACGGGCGTGGCACCACACACTTGTGTTAAAATCAGTTTTACAAATATTATTAATCATAAATCAAAAAATCGTTAAACCTGTCGTAAAAAAATTCGGCAGAGAGGTTGCCTTTACTATAAGGAATGCTTTGAAGAAAAATTACCGAAATTGGATAAAGACCACGCCCACTTTTATATAAAAGATTTTTAAAAGGGTCGTGGACGAATAAAATAAGAGCAAAAAGAGCTTCATATCAATGGTATTTCATTTCCCAGTGGATTTATAACAATAAATAGGAAAAACTTAAATTTAAAAAAAATGGGCGTGACACCGCCCCTTTTATGAGTAAGCAATTTTGTATGTTTCGGGAGCCATAACTCGAAGAAAAATTAACGGATCGTAATAAAGTTGGGTACAAAAATTTTCCCAATAGCAGGAAATATTTCTAGGAAAAGTGGGGAGATCGGTTAAAGACCACGGAAACTTATATATAACACAAGTTTAAAAGGGTGGTAGACTAGAATAATAAGCTATAACTTAGCAAAAAAAATAGTTTTGAATCATGATATTTCACTTATCAAGTTTTATTGTAAGAGGAAATGGGGAGACATTTTTTTTCAACGGGCGGTGCCACGTGTTATGTAGTAAAGTAATTTATCTGAAATGAAATGTACAATTGAAGCTCACGCTGAGTATATAATGTTCGGATACACCCGAACCTAGACACCTTTACTTGTTTGTATCAATGCTGTGTTATTTATCATTACTGTGTTATTTTAGTGTTTTCAAAGAGAAATAAATTTGTTTGGTGGTATTAGTATTTATATATAGCACAGTGAGTCTTATTCAATAATTATTTTTTCATCCATTTTATTCATAATTTGGATGACTTTGAGACGATTTCAAAGGCAATTAAAGCTGGAGTCTCGTTATTTGGTTGCGTAAGTGCAACTAGTATACTGTAGTCTATTAATGTTTATAACTTTTTAAAAATAGTATCTTTAGTACCTTGCGGAGAAAAGGGAAGTTAGTCAAGAAAAGTTTCCGTTTCTCACCTCAAGCTACCAAGGATCTGCTATTTTCCCTTTGTGGCAGCATAACTGAAAAAAGAAATTTTCGTAAGACTGATTTAACCCCTAGTCATATTTCAGTAGCTGTTTTATGCATTAAAAGTTGAGTATAGCATTTTATTTAAATATCTCCATTTTTTTGCGAAATATTTGAAAGAAGTCACTGGGTCTCGTAAGCTTAAATAATGGTCAAATAGAAAGAGATTAGTTATAGACTCAGACTTATCCTAGCTTCAAAATGGGAAAGCAATTCCGGCCTAGAAATTATTTTTTGGGTTTCGATGAACCTACGAATTAACCATTTAATTAAATATATCAACTTCGGTGGATAAAGAGGTAAGTGAATAGTCCATACTCAGATTTCGTTGTAAGCCATCCAAAATATGATTCTAAGCTCCGGTTTCAAACTTTTTATAATACCTTCCGTATGTTTTTGTTGACACTACTGTTCAGGCAACGAATCACGTTTTTAAATATTGATGAAGAAATTTTGAATTGAATGGGCTTAGAAATTATTATTGGTACAATTGGATATCCAGGACTAGCGATGTACTGGGATACAGCCACAGGAATACCATCACTTCGACAAAGTATGATAAGACACTGGTTCTATTTAATACACTACTATCTCAAGTTTGCTTTACAGAGTTCGTCCCTTTATTATGATCTTTTGAGATTCCTAAAGAAGAAAACTTTTGCTGAGATTAATTGAAGGTTGTGTGCAAAGCAAAAAACTGCATAGAAACATTAAATACAGGGCCCTTATTTCGCTTTACGATTCGTGATTGAAACTCGTTTTTAAAGTATAATATCTCTGAAATGGTGAATCGGATCAATGACACAATTGTACTAACTGCTAATAGGACTCGTTAGATCCATAACTTGTTATAATTTTTGGAAATAGTTTCGCAGTTGCGTATTTATCGTTTGAATGAAATAGCTTTCAATGCTCACTAGCTTCAATGATCGTAAAAACGTAATACGGGCCCAGGTTTTCACGGGTTTCGCACAGTACCACAGAAATTGTTGGAGGTATGAAAAAATTTAACTGTCAAGACTTGTACAGAATGGCAATGTTTACAACTTTGTAATGACCGTTAAACTTGATTAAGCCATATAAAACGAGATATTTGCGGAAAACTGAATTTTCAGATTTTTAACCTCCAGTACCTGAAAATCGGCTCACGGCCCAAACTAGCTGGTATGCATACCTTCATAGTAGATACTAGAACTCATCTTGTCGACTAATTTTGTTAATCAAATTGCGCACGATTTGAACTTGTACTTGAAACCACAAAGTATTTTAATATTTTTTAGCCATACGGCATGATTCTAAAAAACCAATTTAAAAAAAATTTAATTGCCTTTAATTATTCATTCCATAGCCTTAAACAGCAAGAAAATTGCAAATATAGATTTATAGTCATTAACTACAAGTACTTTTTACGAGAAATTTTAGGGTGGATTAACATAAACGCTTTAGTCGCGTTGTTTCCATGGCTATAAGGCAATAATAAAACCACTTGCCGCTCTCCTCCAATCGACCAAAGCACCATATTTGTCATTAGCCAGTTTTCACCAAAATTGTGACTGTGGCTGTCTTGGCAAGAGTAAAATCATCGTTGTGGAAGTGGTTTAGTCGATGATTAACGAACATCGAGGAAAAGCGTATGTACGTATATCTGCCAACACTAGCAGTAAACTAGATCACTGTGATTTAATAGTTAAACCAACTGATCAATTTGTAGTAATTCAAGTGCGAACCAATAACTCTTTGGGTGCAAAGACCAATTTTAAATTTTTCCTATTGGTGTGAAATTTGAAATTATTAAAAATCTTTTTTGATGAGAAATCGACTGAAAGCAGGTCGTTATTAACTTTAAAAACGCAAGGGCACTGCGTTAAATGCAGCTTCCTAAAAAAATTTTGCAAATCGTTGTTGAAAATGTACATATGTATAAGTTTGTGTACGTGCCCATCTTTTAAAACGGCTGCGCTTTAATTTGATGGCTGCGCATGCGTGTACTTTAAGTAGCATCTGTGTATTTTATGTAAGTAAAGGTTTGTACCTCTGCTCGTTAAATGAAATGTTCGAAGCTTTTTTTAAGATTTTAATTTTTTTCACTACAATACCTACCAAAAGCTGTTATCTTTTGCAACTTATTTGTAGAAAAAAAATGAATCGCTTATGAAGTTTGCTATAACATTTTGCTATTTATCAAGAGAAGAGTACCTAGTTTACTCTCTTCGCGAGTTGTCAGCAGTGAGGTCAGAAATTTAAGCTTATAGCGTTTTCTTTTCTGAAATAAATTGTTGCCTAAGTAAATGGTAAAGCCTTAATAGAGTTACTCTTAACCCAGAAAATAGTCAACATTTATAGCAGAGCCGGCCACACAAACCTAAACAATTGCATAAGGGTGTGTAAAAATTGAGTAGCAACTCCCCACAGTGTACTAAAGAAAATGTGGATTGTGAAGTTCGAAATTAACAAGTAAGGAAGGTTTAAGTTCGGGTGTAAACCGAACATTACATACTCAGTTGAGAGCTATGGTGAAAACATAATGGAAAATAACCATGTAGGAAAATGAACCGAGGGAAACCCTGGAATGTGTTTGTATGACATGTGTATCAAATGAAAGTCATTAAAGAGTATTTTATGAGGGAGTGGGCCATAGTTCTATAGGTGGACGCCATTTAGGGATATAGCCATAAAGGTGGATCAGGGTCGACTCTAGAATGCGTTTGTACGATATGGGTATCAAATGAAAGGTGTTAATGAGTATTTTAAAAGGGAGTAATCCTTAGTTCCATAGGTGGACGCCGTTTCGAGATATCGCCATAAAGGTGGACCAGGGGTGACCCTAGAATTTGTTTGTACAATATGGGTATCAAAACAAAGGTGTTAATGAGTATTTTAAAAGGGAGTAATCCTTAGTTCCATAGGTGGACGCCGTTTCGAGACATCGCCATAAAGGTGGACCAGGGGTGACCCTAGAATTTGTTTGTACAATTGGGTATCAAAAGAAGGTGTTAATGAGTATTTTAAAAGGGAGTATCCTTAGTTCATAGTGGACGCCGTTTCGAGATATCGCCACAAAGGTGGACCAGGGGTGACCCTAGAATTTGTCTGTACAATATGGGGCATCAAAACGAATGGTGCTAATGAGTATTTTAAAAGGGAGTGGGCCTTAGTTCTATAGGTGGACGCCGTTTCGAAATATCGCCATAAAGGTGGACCAGGGGTGACTCTAGAATGTGTTTGTACGATATGGGTATCAAATTAAAGGTATTAATGAGGGTTTTAAAAGGGAGTAGTGGTTGTTGTATAGGTGGTCGCATTTTCGAGATATCGCCATAAAGGTGGACCAGGGGTGACCCTAGAATTTGTTTGTACAATATGTGTATCAAAAGAAAGGTGTTAATGAGTATTTTAAAAGGGAGTCATCCTTAGTTCCATAGGTGGACGCCGTTTCGAGATACCGCCATAAAGGTGGACCAGGGGTGACTCTAGAATTCGTTTGTGCAATATCGGGTATCAAACGAAAGGTGATAATGAGTATTTTAAAAGGGAGGGGGCCTTAGTTCTATAGGTGGACGCCTTTTCGAGGTATCGCAATAAAGGTGGACCAGGGGTGACTCTAGACTTTGTTTGTACGATATGGGTATCAAATGAAAGGTGTTAATGAGTATTTTTAAAAGAGAGTGGGCCTTCGTTCTATAGTGTTCGCCTTTTCGAGATATCGCCATAAAGGTGGACCAGGGGTGACTTAGAATATGTTTTTACGATATGGGTATCAAATGAAAGGTGTTAATGAGTTTTTAAAAGGGGCGTGGGGCTTAGTTCTATAGGTGGACGCTTTTCGAGATATCGCCATAAAGGTGGACCAGGGGTGACTCTAGAATGTGTTTGTACGATATGGGTATCAAATTAAAGGTATTAATGAGAGTTTTAAAAGGGAGTGGTGGTAGTTGTATATGTGAAGGCGTTTTTCCAGATATCGACCAAAATGTGGACCAGGGTGACCCAGAACATCATCTGTTGGATACCGCTAATTTATTTATATATGTAATACCTGTCAAGATTTTAAGGGTTTTTTATTTCGCCCTGCAGAACTTTTTCATTTTCTTCTACTTAATATGGTAGGTGTCACAACCATTTTATAACGTTTTTTCTAAAGTTATATTTCGCGTCAGATAAACCAATCCAATTACCTCACCATGTTTCATCTCTTTTTTCGTATTTGGTATAGAATTATGGCATTTTTTTCATTTTTCGTAATTTTCGATATCGAAAAAGTGGGCGTGGTCATTGTCGGATTTCGTTCATCTTTTCATACCAAGATAAAGTGAGTTCAAGTAAGTACGTGAACTAAGTTCATTAAAGATATGTCGATTTTTGCTCAAGTTATCGTGTTAACGGCCATGCGGAAGGACAGACGAACGACTGTGTATAAAAACTGGGTGTGTCATCAACCGATTTCGCCCGTTTTCACAGAAAACAGTTAACATCATAAAATCTATGCCCCTACCAGATTTCAAAAGGATTGGTTAATTTTTGTTCGACTTATGGCGTTAAAAGTATCCTAGACAAATTAAATGAAAAAGGGCGGAGCCACGCCCATTTTGAAATTTTCTTTCTTTCTCTTTTCTGTATTATATACTGTAAAGATATTAAATTTTTTGTTAAAATTTTTCTTTAAAAAAATTTTTTTTTAAAAGTGGGCGTGGTCCTTCTCCGATTTTGCTAATTTTTATTAGGCGTACATATAGTAATAGGAGTAACGTCCCTGCCAAATTTTATCATGATATCTTCAACGACTGACAAATTACAGCTTGCAAATATTTTAAATTACCTTCTTTTAAAAGTGGGCGGTGCCACGCCCATTTTCCAAAATTTACTAATTTTCTATTCTGTGTCATAAATTCAACTCATTTACCAAGTTTCGTCGCTTTATCTGTATTTGGTAATGAATTATCGCACTTTTCGTTTTTCGAAATTTTCGATATCGAAAAAGTGGGCGTGGTTTATAGTCCGATATCGTTTATTTTAAATAGCGATCTGAGATGAGTGCTCAGGAACCTACATACCAAATTTCATCAAGATACCTCAAAATTTACTCAAGTTATCGTGTTAACGGACGGACGGACGGACGGACATGGCTCAATCAAATTTTTTTTCGATCCTGATTATTTTGATATATGGAAGTCTATATCTATCTCGATTCCTTTATATATGTACAACCAACCGTTATCCAATCAAACTTAATATACTCTGTGAGCTCTGCTCAACTGAGTATAAAAAGGGACTCTGGTTATTTGATTTCAAGCTAATCCTAACAATATTTACTTATATTCATATAATTAATAACGCGGAGGTCGGGCTAGCCAGATACAACTTTTTTATAAAGAAGGTATGGTGTTTCTTCAATGCAAAATTTACTTAAAAAAATGACATTTTCATTAGAGAAAGAACTATAAAAACAAAGTAAATTTAATGATAGAATATATATTTTCAAAACATAAAGTTATTCAATAAAAAAAAATTTATTATATTAAATTGTCAATATTTATTAATAATAAATTAATTATTATTAATTATTAATATTTAAATTGTCAATATTAAAATGTTTGTTCAAAGGAACTTAATAATACTAACTAAAACGTATTAAAAAGTTACTTTAACACTTGCAGTATATTGTTTTTATTATGTGCCCAAAAAGTAGCATGGACTTATCATTTTGCATTCACTTTTGATTTTAGTGAGTGACAAGCGAAAGCAAACGATCGTAATCGCACATCGTTAAGCTGGAGTCATTGGTGCCGTATGTCGTATCGCTGTATCCGTATCCATTGTACAGGTCTACAAGTAGGATATGTAGCAGCACGCACAAACACAGCCACGCTCACCTGATAAATTGCTTGTTCTTGTTCGTTTTTTGTGTGGATGCTATTTGGCAGTGTTGTACTTCTTAGGTCCAAGAAAATTTAGTAGCTGCTAACGAAAACTGTGTAAAAATTTTTATTGCAAACTTACAAAGAAATATCCTTATTTACTTTCAAATGATGAGCTGATGGCCTGAGTAGCCATGCTCTTTCAGTTAGTTCTGATATTCATACCAGTACCTAACCAATAATAATAATAATAATAATACTTTCAAATGAGCACTTAATTACATCTCTTTTTAATATGCATATGTTTTGGACAATTTTAATTAACAAATTGTGGTACTTTATTACTGGGGACGATTGCTAAAACATGGCCAAAACCGTTGAGGGAAGTATTAATAGACGCGTTTTTGCCTCGGTTCCAATAATTCGAATACTTTTCCGCCTTTGGGACTATTGATAACAGGACAAAACGAGTCTTTTCATTTTTCTTTCGCTTTTTTGGACGGGTTATTGTAGTCGACCTCGGTTTCAAACTGTTTTTTCGCGGAGAACTTTTGAACGGGTAGAAAAACTTAACTCCCGTGTTTGTATTCTTAATACTGAAATAACTACGCGTCCTCAGATACCCCAATTGAAGACTTTTTTATAATTTTCTGAAGGACCCATATGGGTGCACTTAAAATTTCCTACTAAATTCGTTCAAAAAATTTACCATCACAGCAACCCATATCTGATATTCCGATCCCTTTTTTGCTTCCCAGTGTCGCTTTCGACGAAGCAACCCGGTAATTTTGACACTTCGTTCAGTGTCAAAACTCATGTTCCACGCAGGTTCCACTGGGTTCCACGCTAGTTTGACACTGACCGAAGTGTCAAACTGCCGTGTGTTAGAAAGGGAAAGAAATTGTTTCCCTCTCATACATATCATACTTGTAAACCTGTACAATGTCCGTATCCCTAACGTAATCAGCTGTTTATCGTTACGATGGTAAACCAAAACCCAATTGGTTGGCTACGATACGGTTACGACCTTAGCGGCACCAATAATCGATTGCATTGATTCTCATAAGATTGGTCGAATCAGCTGTTATAAGGTTACCGATACGGTTACCGATAAAGCACCAATGTCTCCAGCTTTAGTGGTCTGTGTGAAAATACGAACTCAAATTGCACAATGTGCAATTTTTGGCCGGCTCTGATTTATAGTGCATACCATATTTACTCATATCACAAATCACACAAGAAGATTGCGCATTGCGCATGTAAACATTAGATCAAGTCTTTTTTATGGGCAATTCTTACGTCATTTTCCTTTAGCTCTTGTTTTTTTCTGTCTTTCATTTGCTCAAACAGTCAACTGTGACGTAGATGCGTAGAACGAAGCAATTTTGAACTCATGAATGCGCAATCTGGGTACTCATATAACAGAGTATATGTGGAACTTAAAAGCCTTCCGCGATTTACAACCAGATTGACTGAATTTTTTGTATGTGTGCGTGTCGGGTATTTGACGCTTGCCCCGCGACTATCAAATAAAAAGCCATCAATCAACATTTGCATTGAGAAACCGTAGCGTTCGGACGTTATATGTCGTCATCGGATGATGACTTTTTTTACTTGCAACTACAGCAGTTTTATTAAATAATAAAAAAATTAATACAAAATTTTATTAAATAATAATAAAAGCTTTACATTCCATAAAGCTGGTAAACATTGATAATTTTCAATAAATTTTAATATAAATTGCTGTTCTTCCGCGCACTTTTTCATTTTGAATGTCGACACAAACTAAATACCACACTGCGTTTTGTCAATCACACCCCGCGACTATCAAATAAGCTAGCGTCAAATGAAAAAATCAAAAATTTTTGATTTTCATCAACGTGTAGCCGACAACAAATATGTGTGTCACGAAGCCACCCCGACTGCACTAACACACACAAAATTCAGTCAATCTGGTTGTAAATCGCGGAAGGCTTTAAGAGCGAATTGAGAGTTGCACTGCCACACCGCCATTTTATACAGGGTAAAAGTGTAACGCTTTTGCGTTGCGAGCAGGCAACAATTTTCACAAAAGAACGAAATATCCCGTAAAGGCATTGCCTGTAGAACAACAACCCTTGCGCGGCGTACAAAAAGCGTAACACTTTAGCCAGAAAAGAAAACGCTATCAGTTTTCAAGTATTGAACTTTTTGAAGTTTAAAATTGGTTTTCAGTGGGCCAGGTTGTTAAGTTACAATAATTAATTTCACATGAGAAAACGACTTATGTCAAAAAAATTTTAACAACCAAAATTATTGCAAACATTTTTTCTCTTCATGCCCATTTTTGGAGAACTTCTTTTTAATTCTAAAAAATGGCGAAAGCAGATAATAGTGCACGTTAATTTATTGGAAACCAACTGGCAGTTGGCTCGTAGTTAAGTTCTTTTCCGCTGGGGTGTAATTTATCACTCAAAACAGGTGGAAAAAGATTAGTTTATAATTTTTCCACACCCGTTACGCTTTCCTTCTTGAGTGGCGTTGTTTTTTTTTACATATCTTTCAGTATTCTGTATTAAGTTTTTTGACAATCGCTTGCAAAAGATTATAACTTATTCATGTTGTTATATTTTGTTGTTTTTTTTTACAAATACCGAAGTGTATTTATATATGTATAGTCATTCACTTTACTGTTTGGTTTTTTTTATATGATTTTTTTTGTTTTGAATTTTCTAACAAACTAATTGTTGTTTCAATAGTTTCTGCCACTGTTGCAGCCACTGTCATTGCTAGTTCAACTGTTGTTGTTAATTGTTACCGCTGACACGTGTGATGCTGTAAATTGATAAATTAACAAAGTTTTCTAAGTTTGTTTTAATAACTTTCCCTTCGACACTTTTGTAGAAATGTAGTTTTTTTTGACTGACGCATACAAGTAATGAACTCAAAACCTTTAGTATTTCCGATACTAATAATATTACATTTTTAGCCTTTTCTGATTAAAGTGGTCAATAATTTTTTTTAATGTAACCAACCAAATTCGATGAGTAAACTAATAGGAGGTGTACGTCTACAGAGAAACCTAATTAGAGCTCGCCCAGTGGGTGAAGTTAACCACACAAGAGGTAACTTTACCAGAACAAAATAACTTCGGGCTTTTTTGAACAATACGGTCAAGTTTTTGCTTAGGTTGAGCTGGCTGGTCAGAAGCCAGGACCTGCGTTATAAAATAACTCCATCATCTTTGCAGATACTAGGACCTACAATGCTAATTGCTGCTTCTAGATTTCATAGCTGCGTCACTCCTAAGAGCTGTAGTCTTAGCTTTGTGAGTGTATGGCACACGTACAAATAATGCTCAATCGTTTCCTTCTTCAACCCGCACTCCCTATATGTGCCTTCACTTACAATACACAATTGAAAGCATGACAGAAGGGAGTGCATATTCAGCATACCTATCATGACCCAACATTTCCCTCTCTTCAACCAAGTGTTTGCTTAATTATCGACTACTAATTGATAGCGAATTATTGCGGTTAAGCTATCGTATACAGAAAAAGAGAATAGAAAGGAATTTAAAAAGGAAGAGGTTGCCACTCTCAACTTTGTTTTGTATATTCCTCATTGTGTTTGTTCCTATCCATCACTGTTTCAAAAAGGGCCCAACCGATTTTGATGAAACTTGCTACTTATGAAGCTCGCATTATAAGGGCGGCTATCACCATCTTTAGTTATTCACTTATCTATAAGTTATATAAATCTTTCTCTGATAACTGCAACATCGACTGTCAGTGAAGTGCAAGGAAAAAGTGTAAGCATTTTTTTGGGATTGTTATCGGAATGATCTTTTGATTTATTCCGTATAGATTCGAAACTTTTTTCAATGAATTATTGGGTGATCTTTTCGGAATTATTGTATAAATTTTTATTCTTACTTTTGCGCTACGACTTCAGGATTTTTTTCCGGTCTGTGTAAACATAACTTCTGAATTGTTTTCGGGATCCTTTTACGATCATTTTGGGAACTTTCGGGACAATTTTGAGATTTTTCGATTGTTTGGTAATGCTGATGATTTGGGGAAAGTTGTTGCCGCTCGGAAAACTTTCCTGACCCCTGCGTACGACTACTGCTTTATTATACTCACAACGAAACAATCTTTCTTTGTTCTACACATTTTACACTAAAGTAACTAAGCTGTATACTGCAGATGATTGATTTGTTGAACTGAATGGACATGTTTCCGATTTCAACAGCCATCAAGGCCGCCAATCCATTTACCGAGGTAATCCATACAGCCTGATCAGTATTGGTAACAGCGTTTAAATCAACCCACGCCTTCACAATAAAGTTATTGGAGTTAAACTCCTGCGGGTATTTAGGGCAGTTTGTTGAAACTGTGTCGCCAAGGCAGCTGAATACTTGGGGTTCCAGAAAAAAAAATGTGTATGAGGTGTTGGAATTCGCATCAAGGGCCCCTTTGCTGATTTGCATACTTCAACCAACTGCCTGAGAGTAAAACGAAAAGATCTTCGTCCGTGCTAGGCTACCATCTTAACAACGGGGTAACCACTAATATTTTCAACTAAGTAGTCCTATTTGGGAAAATTGGAGCCTTATATAATAGCATAATAGACCCCGTAAATACCTAAGCATCAGCGAGTTAATTATCTACAAGCTGGATCAGCTTGGCTTCCAACCTGGTCTCACCCAGTGTTTTTGAAAATATTCTTTCAAATGTCATCGATGTTCCCTCTGGCGTCCCACAGGGCAGATATCTTGGTCCAATTCTGTTCTTGCTATTTATTTATGATATCTGTACTACTATAAAATATTCCAAAATCTTAAAGTAAGCTGATTATGCAAAATATGATTATGTCTATGCGTCTATAGAAGAACGTCCCTTGATTCAAGCGGATTTAAACTGCCTAGTTTACTTGATGCAACGTAAATTCAATACCGCTACACCTCAATAAACGCAACTCATGTGCCTCTCTCGAAGATCTTTGCCAGCAGCCTCTTACGTAATTTATAATATTTGTCTTCTATCAGTAAACGATTTTGTAGACTTGGGAGTCACGATAGATGCTGAACTTAGTTTCAACGTTCATATTAAGCTACTTTCAACAAGGCTAGAGTTCGTATTTCATTTGTAAACGGTGGTTCACTTTAGTTGAACCGATACTAGAACACGGATCAGTAGTGTGGAATCCAAAATATCGAGTTCATGCAGATAGATTTAAAACAATAAAAAAAGCAATTTCTACTTTTCCTTTAAGGAATTTTCAGTGGGACTCTGCACATAATCCTCCGTCTTATACTAGTCGGTTGAAGCTTATCAATCTTCCAAATCTTGTAAGCCGTAGAGAAATGCTAGGCGTGATATGTATGGCTAAACTTCTGAATAGATTGATTTCTAGGCCAATTCTTTTGAACGAAGTAAACCTTAACGGCTCATCACTAGTGTCAAGACATTACAAATATTTTCTTTTGAGGCCGTGTAGAACTAATTTCGAATTAAATTAAGCTTTTCGGTGTTTGTGTCGTGATTTAACCACCCATTTTAATTTATTTGATATAACGGATTTACTTTTTACCATAAAGAAATTTGTTATATCCTATCATAACTCGTAACAAAAAAATAAAATAAAATAAAAACTTTGAGTTCTAAAAATGTTTACTTGTTATGTATAATACTCCGCTGATGATTTTTTATACTGTAGCTGAGCTGTTTTAGTTCTCCCTGTTTAACAAACCTCCGCCTATAAACAACTCGGTGAAAACTAATTCGTGCGCAATACGGATGCGCCCCTGCGTCGGTTGGACAGGCTCTTGAGGGTATTAATCCATTTGGTATTATTATTATGAATATTATTATTATTTAGAGGTAAATAAAATATGTGCAAACCCCATTGCAGAACCCTTAACTCATCCCCTTTAAAATTGCTTGAACAGCGGAATTTTTTTTTGGACTCGTGGAAATTATGCTCCATAAATCCCATATTTAAGTCTGGTAACCGCAATGACATTTGCAACTACAGACCGATTGTTAAACAGAGTACTCTGGCAAAAATATTCGACCACGTATTTCAACGTAAATTGTTCGATTACGTAGGCAAGGCTATAGTGGCGCGTCAGCATGGATTTTTCCCAGGTAGGAATACTTCCACAAATTTAGCTTTAGTTACTAATCAAATTGTGGGTGCTTTAGAGAACTCTGAGCAACTAGACGTCATTTACACTGACTTCTCGAAGGCATTCGACAAGGTTGATCATACTATCCTAGTACGCAAGTTAGCCAAGTATGAAATCAATGGAAACTTGTTGAAATTCTTCACGAGTTTTCTATCGAACAGAAAGCTCTATGTGGCAATTGGACCCGACAAGTCATCTCTACATATAAACGCCTGGTCAGGTATTCCGCAGGACTCTTCTATTAATTTTCATAAATGATTTGCCCCAGCAATTCAAATTCGCAAAATGTTTGATGTTTGCGGATAATGTCAAACTATTTCTGACGATCCGTAATAGCTCTGACTGCATTAACTTGCAACCTGATCTGGACTCTTTTGCCGGTTGGTGCGCAGACAATATTTTATTTTTAAATGCAAACAAATGCTGCGTTGTGTCTTATTCCAAAAAGACAACTGCGACACTACAAACTAAATGCTAAATCTCTTAATCGTTGTCAAGAGATTAAAGATTGGGTGTAATTTTTGACTCCAAACTCTCTTTTTCCAGTCATATTGACTTCATTGTTGCAAAGTCCTTTGCAATGGTTGGGTTCATTAGACGAAACACCATGACTTTAAGGACCTATGATGTTGAAGGCACTTTATATCTCCTTGGTCAGAAGTCGCCTTGAATATTGTCCAATAATATGGAACCCTTTTTATGAATCTAACTCCTATAAAATTGAAAGAGTTTCAAAAAGTTTTTACGAAAATTGCTTTACGGATGATTTACTGGACAGACGGCCTGCCATCGTATACCAGCAGGCGCAAATTGCTTGGTCTTCAGGCTTTGCACGACAGAAGAACTTGTATATCACTGATGCTTGCCTATAATGTAATAAACTTGAGCATAAATTGCTCCGATTTATCTAACTTGTTCATTCCATATATTCCACTGCGTGATCTTCGGCATAATAGATTATTAATCGAAATAACTCATAAAACGAATTATGCTATGAATGAACCTATAACTAGGACTATACATCTAGCAAATCGATTCAGTATGTTCTTAATTTTATAACAGCCTATATAAGTTTAAGCTTCAATTGTTTTCTATTTTTAACTAGTCTGTAAGAAAGCATGTACTTTTAGACTGAATGAATTAATTAAATAAATAAATAATTCATTTTGCCAAACTTCCGCAGAAAGATCAAACATAGAATAGCCAGCCAAACTGCCTAACTGGAAAGCAGACATTTAGAAGGATAAAACCTCAATTAAATTTGTTTTATTTTCCATAAGATAAAATTTAGATCAACTCCATATACGCCATGGTGATTGCTATGTACAGAATATAACTTCGTAAGTAGTAATTCTTTGACACACAAAACGTACCAAAATGAACACGATGCGCCTAAATTTATGTAACGTGTGCATTAATTGAAATGCAAGTTGATTTATCGTACACAGTTTCATTATATGTACACCACTGTATTTAATGATTTGAAGTTAACACTGGAATACACAGTTACCATACCACAATTATTTCGTGACTACCATTCGTAATGAAATTCCGGAAAAATTTAAACAAAGTTGCAAAAAATAAGGTAGCTTATAGTTCATTGGCCAGTTGTTTTTTATTGAGCATACGCCTCTAATTCGGAATGTGTAAAAGGTAGCGAAAACTCTTTGAAAGCTTAGGCCTAGTTTGGTGTTAACACCTGGAAAGTACTTGTACTTGGTACTTGTCAGAATATCAGTTCAATCTACTTTGGTAATAAAGCTGTGCAACTACACTTTCGTTCAACCGCTCATATTTAATCGTTCGCGAGATGGTCTGGCTAGTACTATAATTATGCTTGCTTGCGGAACGTATCGGATATATCTAGATCCGGGGAGTGTATCGCTACAATAATCCAAGTTGATAATATAGTACTCTCTTCGGAGTAATGAGATCTCTTCGTTAGAAAGTTGGCCATGCAGTTCCTTCTTTGAGGCGCTGTCGCCAAGTTCTAAACATCATACATTTGTCAATTGAATTGTGGAACTGTATCATATATGTGTTTATGCTAAGATAAGAATGATATCGGAACTCACGGTGGAGATGTAACAGCATGCCATTATCCATAATAGAGAAAGGGCCTAGACAGACCTTGTATCTTACCAATGCAAAAACCTTATGGTTGTACACTCCATCACAAGCTAATATGGTACCACCGATCGTGCACTGAAATGTTTTGGCACCGAATATGGATCCTTTATTGGTTGAAGCCGAACATGGAACTGTGAGGTTAGGCTATACGATGGTAGGTACTTATGTTAAGCATATAATATAAATCAATTGTTACACATTGTAATTAAAAGTTCATTTTTGACAATTCGTTTTAAAATTTGTATCAATGTTAGCATTATTCATAAAATCGAACAATACTAAATTTGATTTTTATGCACACATTTTCATACAAGAAAAGTATTTATGCCTTACATTTATAATTGCCTGACCACAAATTGCTTTCCAGTTGCAAAAGATTTCGAAGTGATATTGCAAATTCATGATTTGTTAGTTGAGTATTGAATGCACTGGCCCACAATTTAAATGAAAATAGAAATTTTTGTATGTATGTAATACTCCTATATTGCTACAGAAGGCTGCGTACATTCCCAAACATCAGAGTTCCGATATATTGCTGTTTAAATATTTTTGTTTTTGTAATCAATAATCGAATGTACCTAAATTTAAATTTATTCTTGTCACACTTATGCTGCTTTCAAAGTCCGTCCAATCAGTCTGAAAAGGATACCTCGGGGTTACTGTCGGCTTCACAGAATGCGTACTGCAAGAGCAGATCGACGGAACGGCTCTCCATTCGAGCAAATAGAGGGTCCCTAGAACACAAAGAGTATGCTCTGGGTGCCTTTCTAGCATCGAGGGGGCTTTTAACAATGTCTTACGGGGGCAATCGAAGAGCTCTGGTGGGTTTAGGAGTCGAGGCGGCCTCTGGTTGAATTTATTAGCAAAATTCTATGCGGCAGAAATGTCGCAGCGAGTGGGAGGGGTTAAGAGGAAGGTGTGCAGAGGCACGCCACAGACGGGTGTCCTATCTCCTCTCCTCTGGGTTGTGGTAATCAACGAGCTTCTTGTGGAGCTGGAAGCCAATGGTTGTCGGTGGTTGCCTATGCAGAGGACCTCGCTATCCTAGTCAGAGGCAAATTTCTGGCACGACTGCGCGATGTTCTGCAGGGCTACCTGGATACTGTGGCTAGGTGGGCTGAATCAATGTGGATTGGCGGTCAATCCGGAAAAACGGAATTGCTTCTTTTACAAGGAGATATAAGATGCCCGATTTCAGAACTCCCTCGATTGGGGGGTACCGTTGGTACTTTTTGATAGGGTCAAATATTTGGGTATTGTTTTGGACAAGAAACTGTCCTGGAGACCCAATGTGGAAGATCGGGCCAGGAAGGCCGCCATTGCCTTGTACTGCTGCAGAGGGCTATCGGAAAGAGATGGGGACTCTCGCCAGGAGTAGTACACTGGCTTTATGAGATGGTGTGAAACCGATTCTACTATATGTGGTGCTGGTCTGGTGGACAGCATTGGACACGACGATCACCTCCAAATGTTAATATCCGTGCAACGGACGGCACTGATCTGTATCAGTGGCGACTGCGAACAACACCTACGTGGCACTAAACGTCATGCTGAACCATATACCTGTAATATGTATTGCGGGAAAGGCGGCCGCGGCAGGTCGTTAGTCAGGCTTCGTGATATGGGATATGGGGCTTTCTGACCGCCGACACTTCAGCCTTCTTAACAGTTTCGACTTTATAGCGGGCAGAACGGACTATTGGTATGCCGATAACTGCTCCCTATACAACCTTCACCCCAGTCATTCCACCGAGAGAGGAGTGGGAAGAGGAATTACCTGGGGCATGGACCGCTTAACTTGTTCACGGATGGGTCGAAGCTGGATGGAAGATTGGTGGGCGGTCTTTTGTTAAGAGCTAAATGTTAGCCGCAAGTTTAAGTTGGCTGATCACTGCAGCAATATTCCAAGCGGAAGTTGCTGCGATTAAGGATGCGGTGGATGGTTAGGGAATTTAACATCTACTCTGATAGCCAAGCGGCTATCAAGGCCTTGAGCTCAACTACAGTGCGATCGAGGGTGATCTGGGGTACCTGACCTCGCTTGCGATTGCATAGAATTTTTTACAATAAGATTATATGGGTCCCGAGCCATAGTATATCCCGGGTATCTGTCAAGGCGATCTCTTAGCCCCGCATCGGTACAACTGAACCGGATGAAGATGGCTGTAGGGATTTCGGGATCCCTCTGGCCACCTGTGGATTGCTCCTCCACAGCTGGGCCTCGAGTCAGCTCAGCAAACGTTCGGCGCGACACCACGTCTTGCAGGGTAGCAAGACCTTTCTGGCCGAAAGTGGATGGCAGTGAGGTCTGCTGAATTAATTGAGTTCACTAAAGGCTCACCTATCATGGCATTGGGGGTTTTGACAGGGCACTGTCCCATGAGTATCCATGCGGTACGTCTCAATAAAAATGGAAACTCCATCCTGCTGCAGCTGTATGGAAGATGATGAGGTTATATCACCAAATCACTTTATGCTTGATTGCCCAGCCTTTGCCAGAACTAGGCGAAAGTACTTCGGTCGCGACTCACCTGGATCTCCCGAGGATTTATCCAAAGTTGAGATCGTACACATTCGGAGCTGTTATCGTTGCTACCCAACGATTATCTAAGTAGCTAGATCTAAGTCACCGTTATTTTTGGTTGTGTGTGGTATCACAAGGGACCTTCGTGTTGTCCAAGTGAGCTATCCTTATCAGGGCAGCCACCACCTACCTACCTGTATTCTGCCACAATCACAAAATTCTATAGGCTGTCTTGTTTTGATTTCGAATTCACAACACATTGCGAGCATTTTCTATTAGCAATATAGGAGATTACATATGAATGGCTCATCACCAAAAGGATCTAAGTGACATTTTTTTTTAATTGAGTTATACCAATATTTGTAATTTAATATAGTGTCTATTTGTTGACAATGCGATCCAAGCCATTTTGGACATTTAGTGCCTTATATTGCCAGGCAAAAACGTACTAAATTTTTTCCAATTAATGATTGGACCAAAACGATCTCATTGCGCTCCTCCAAGCAATAACATTTAATTGCTCGCCAAAAGACATGCAGATTTTTTTCAAGTATGCAGTTTTGTAGCCCGTTTAATTTTAGTATAATAACGTGCTAAACTTAAGTTCGTATGAAGTATCGCTGATTTGAAGAGGTGAAGAAGCCTCTCCCCTCTCTCGTCTGTGCCGCAGACTTGGGTTCAATACTTGACTAATGTAAAAGCAGTGCTTATACTATTTTCACCAGACGGCTTATTGAATAATAAAGGCAATTTTCTACATTAAGACGCTTATTGAGCTCAATCTTCCCTACAAAATTCGAATCTATATTATTTCATTAGTAGCTAATCGAATGCCTAATGAAGTCAAAAGCACAATGCAACTCTGTTCGCAGCGTTCCGCTTCCGTTTCCGCTTCTTAGTTTTTCGTGTGTTCAGTGCTCAAAATGTCATTTGTCAAGCAATGTCCTTGTCTGCATGGCGGAACGATACAAGGTTGCCGCATCGACAGCTGATTATAACCTTTTTTATTTGATTTGATACATCAACTACCGGCGCAGTACGATTTTGACATTTGTCCATCGAATTTACAAGTACATGGAATGTAGGTATGTCACCATGCTCCACCTTGTATCGTTCCGCCATGATTGTCTGTCTCATCCTTCATACTAATCGAGCAGTTACTTCTGTGTGAAAGCAAAAAATTTACGATTTCATTAGCAGGTGAAATGAGATCATTAAGTTTCTGTGTGAAAACAGTATTACATTGAAAATACATCATCGTATAGCAGTGACAAAATAAAATAAAATGAAACTGTTAAAAATAGCGAAATATTTGCTGAACTGCATCTGTACGTTGTATGTTTCTGTAAATACTTAATATAATATCACTATAACCTAATGTATGACAAATTCGCGAAAATTTGCCGAATTTTAAACTTTTTTGTGTTGATATTTATTGAGCTTTACGGGCGATTTCAAATTATAAGGAAAACGCTAAATTTCATTTTTCCTCCTATGCATTTCGTGCTATTTTGCACCTTCTTCAGGGAGCCTAGTTTATTTGACAAAACATAAAACATTACAAATATTGACAATTTCACATTAAAATTTCACTTACATACATATAACATTAAATTATAACATATAAGAAACAACATTGAAAACAATTCACAATTTATTAATAAGTACTTCCGACTATTTCCGTGCGCATACATGTTTACTCTCTGAAATCGCTGTTGAATAAGCGCAATTTATGTTGTCCACATCTTCTTTAAATTGACAGCATCTTTTATTCGTTGTTGTATCCTCAGTCCTTCCAGTGTCAGTCGGGTTTTTGTTCTTCTTTCTACGTCTAGTATTCGTACATTTGTAAAGTCCGCTGAATGTTTGTTGTTTAACTTTTTCTCAAGATTTTTAGAACTCCTTTGAGTAAGCAGTTTGAGAAGCCAGTAAGTAAGTTAATCTTAGTTTTGTAAAAAATTTCCCTAATTTTTGGCAATTTTTTGTTTGAGTTATACCCATAGGATTTTTTAACGTAATTTTTTTATATGGAAAAAAGTCCTTATCCTCGTAAGAAATAAAAATTGCCAAAAATCAGCGATACATTCTACGAACTTAAGTTTAGCACTTAATTATACTAAATTAAACTGGCTACAAAACTGCATACTAGAAAAAATTTTACATGTTCTTTTGGCCGAGCAATCAACGTTCGAAATTTTATTGCAACATTTTGGAACCCAAAAGGGTCTAAGTGCGCTTGGCTCACGAAAAAATTACCAAAAAACCGCGAGACTTCCTACGAACTTAAGTTTTAGCCACTTTATACACTAAAATTAAACTGGCTACAAGACTGCATACCTCGAAAAAAGTTCTACATGTTCTTTTGCCGAGCAATCAACGTTCGAAATTTTATTGCATAATTTTTGGAATTTTTGTCAATAATTTTTGGAAATTTACAGTTATTTTCCATCTGCAGTAAACATCCTCTGAATTAGTTGCTAACCTGCATTAATTTAGACAGGAATAATTTCAACGCATTTACCCAGAATTAACATAAGTAATTTACATTACCTTAATTATCTCATTCACGTCGATGTTACTTAGATCCTTTTGGTTCTAAGCCCTTCATATATGAATTTTTGTTATTACAAAGAAAGTCTTTTGACTTAAAAGTAGCTTTATTTGAGAAAACAGACAACAACAACAATGTCTATTAATATTACAACGGCAACAGACGCACACAGGCAGAAATGAGTAATTTAATTTTAATAATCTTTTAAACGGTACATCAGATTAAAAGATGCGAACATTAAAGAAAAATAAATCCACTCAATTGTCTCTCGCTATTTTGTAAATACATAGCGAAACGGAAAGGAAAAGTCCCTAAAGCGTGAAAATATATGCATGTTATGAGAAAAAATCCATGCCAATGAATGAATTAATAAACAGAACCCAAGTAAATATCGCTAGTAAACAATACATTCAACAGTACTCTCAGATAGATGAGGCAACATATTGAAATGTAGATTTAAGTTCTCCTGTGTCACTTTCTTACTACTACATAATGGTGCTAACCATTAAAAGGTTACGGCATCGTCACAGCAAGCACGCCAATCGCTTCATTGCTCTGTTAACTGGCGCCGATTGATAAACACAAGAGTAATTTAATCATTTTCAACAGGTCTTTGAAACAAGAGCTGCCCACAGAAGAGATTTTCTCTCGAACACTCCAAGAGCGTTTCATATGATGTTTTCGTGGTCGTGCTTCTGCCAGGTACGACTAAGTGAATTTAGTGCTCAATTATCACTTAGTTTAAAGGAGCATTTATGGATTAGAGTGATCCTGCCCGCTGGATTTAAAGCTGAAGTTGTTGCTGTTGTATACTGCTGGTTTCGAATATGTAACGACGTTTTCACTAATTATGGCTGCCACCGTGGTCGGGTTTCCAGGCGCAAATGCTCTGACTTTGCTTGATGCCGCAGGTATTTGTTTTGTCATCACGTCACACCATCACACCATCTTTTCTGCTCAGTTTTTTTTCATTTTCGAGAGGCAGAGCTTACAGTGCGGGTACTTAAGACGACAATATTCATGCGTCGTCATCATACGCCATTTATGCACGCTTTAGAAAATATCGCTCCCAAACCGTCTCAGTTCTGCATCCATTGCAAAGATCGCACGATAGTGTGGTCTCTCTCTGCTGAAACCTCGTTCGATCGTGTCTGAGATGTCATTCCCATGTTCTGACTGAGCTGATGTTGTTTCGCACGTCATTTGCGCGAAACCAAATTCAGACATAGTGCATATAGGGTGCTCCGTTTTTCATGCCGCTTGAAGGCGCGCTTTAAACCGACGAAGAGGTTATGTGTGTAAACTTCTAAGATTTGGCTTAAGTGATAATCTGTTTATGGTCGATTTACCCGGTCTGAAGCCGCACTGATAAGGTCCAATCAGCCGGCTCACGGTGGCTCAGTCTGTGCACCCAATATACCTGCTATAGACCCGCTCGATTTCGAATACGCTCCGATTTGCATAACTAGATCGAGAATTTTTCGAAATCGATAGCTTATCAATACCATGTCGGAATAGTGGGAGTCATGTAAAGCTGTAGTGTGTAGACACGTGGAGCTTGCGTGAAATGTCTCATAGACATGAAATTGGTTACGCGGGACGATAGAGGAGCACTAGATAGGGGGTCCATTATTATGACAAATGAATGATTGTTTGTTGTATGTGTGAGCGATTAGGTGTACTCCCGAAGGCTTTGGGGAGTGTTATCGATGTGATGGTCCTTTGTCGGATACAGATCGATACGCTCCGGTAACACAGCACCATTAAGGTGCTGCTGACCAATCTCGGGAACGATTTATATGTCCACATTAAACCTTCAGGTCATCCTCCCTCCACCACACCCAAGCTCCATGAGGAGCTTGGGGTCGCCAGAGCCTCGTCTGTTAGTGAAACGGATTCGCCGCTCGAAGGTGATGGTTGACATTGGGTTGGAGAAGCTATATATTGCGCTACACAACCCCTTGATGCCGTGCATAAAATGAAGCGCATGACTCACAATGATACGTTATGTACAGACATGTGTTCATAGCAATTTTAAAATTACACATGATATTTATTCGTCATGTATGGTTGCATTCGTGTTTTGTGTGTAAATAGTAGCATATAACGGATGGTAGTACAAAGATTATAGATAAAAATTTGTCGTGGCGTTTGTTAGAACAAAATATTTGTTAATGTAAATGTAGTATAGTTTGCCCAAATGGTTTACTTAAATAATGAAAAACTTGAAGAAAAAAAATTGTGTAAAGGAGACAAACATATAAGACATAGACATATACTTGGCAAACTTCTCTAACAAATACACATTACCGCAGCGTTCAAACCATCGAAGAATCTAGGGCGAAAACTAAGACTAACACTACCTCAGAGGATACTTTTAGCAGCCACGGCGTATACAAGCTACCTGCAGATGCCAACACAGTTACACAGGACAAACAAGGACGGCAAATAAGAACGAGTTCAGGGAACACATGGAGATTACATACAAAAACACGGAATCCAAACAGAGTTTAACTTCGCGACATCACATGGTCGAAAATGAATGGGGTCCCCAGCAAACATCATAAAACAGTAAGCTCCTTCACATACAAGCAAAAGGCGACGTCTCAGCGTACTCGAAAAATCTACAAACAGAAAACATTCCACGGTAGAATAATAAACGAACAGATAGACACAATTACTGACACAATATTTGAACTCTTTAAAACTTGTTTACAAGAAGCAAAGCAATCACACAGCGTACAAACAGACAAACGTAATACAAGTAAACAACAAACAATAAACGCACCAAAGCAACAAACCCTAAAAGAAGTGTCAAGCGACTAGAATTACTGATTTTAACCTGCCTCAGTCGCACACACAAATCGATCAGTAAAACCACTCTCGGTTCTGAATGAACACACAGCACATACACATTAAATATACACAAGCATCAATTTTGACAATACCTGCTCATGTACCTACGAACTACAAATCGACAAGCAGAACGAAAATCCGCACATGGTGATGGCAAACGCCGAAACGGTTTGTCTCGAAGCCAAATTTGACAAGGATGACGGAAAATCGTTCAATCTATATCATGAGACAAACATACTTCATACAAATAAACATGTCGTAGAAACAATTCAAGTCAGCTCAGTTGTATCACATCCCACGATATACGACTCTGATTGGCGGAGTTACTTTTGCTTATTTCCTCGACAATTTTGGCATAGGCCCCTCATTTTAGAACAGACGTCAGCAAATGAAAATGCAGATGTGTTAGCGAGAGCGCCAATTCATTTGGTGCATCGTTTTGCGTTGTTTCATTCGCTTCTTAGCAAGCAGCAAGACAAAATCGTGTATTATTATTTTTTCAATTTTGCCATTCTACTCAGTAAAATAATGGTTTTATCCTAAGAAACATTTTTTTGCAGAATATACACCCCTAATACATATTTTTGTATTTACAAAATATGTACTTCTATATACATATGGACAACACTCGTCAACATTGCCAGCAAACGCACACAATCGATGTTACTGCGCCAATGCTCAGCGAACTGCTAAACTAAAGAGAATAGATACGTGTGAATTGGGTGCGAACAATTTGTTTTAGAACAAATAAAACAGTTTTTCTAATAACTCCATTGGCGCCAATTAAGCGAAGAGGGGATTATTGATATGGCACAAGTCGCTTAAACAGTTAGTAACTCGTTGCGAAAAAGATTCACAAAAATTTCATTCCCGACTCCAATCGTTTGCACGGACTGCTATTGCTCTGCTGCTCTGGAAAGCTATTGACCCTACCTTATGATCATGGTCTGCTGCGTCTGCTAAAAAAATTCGCTATAATTTTAAATCGGGGATTGCCCATATTGCCTTTTTAAATGTATGAAAACATTATTTGAAGCAAATTTTTTAATTTTATAAATTTGTATATTTAAACGATTTTGTCAGTCTCGTCTCCTGCAATGGTATGGAATACCGCACATAATGTGTGTCCCAGCTAATTCCATAGGATGTCCACAGTCTGTTACAAACAAGTAGAGCCCTTGTCTGATTCCAAGCGCGCAGTTCTGTGCCATTAACCACACCTCGGCGTCATATATTTTATTAAAATTTGATTAACATCGATCATCGCGGCTACTCGTCTAATAACCGCGCTCGATTGCTGAGTAACAAAACATCTCTCTGTCACCAGCAGTCGATCAGCCCTCGCTAACTCCCTCCATATAACCATACAGACAATATATGACCAGTATATTACACAGATTATCTGTGATCATGAGCACAATAACCTATGCTCACTATGTCCCATCGTAAAGGATAGAACTTGCTTGTGAGTACAGATTAGTATGACTGCACACATTGTAGTTGATTCTCCCTTTGTACAATGCACTACATTGTGCACACAACTATAAGTATCTTCCTAGATCTTCGGTGCTTAACCATGAGCCAACTAACTTGTACTACCGGATGCAATAGCTGCACCACAGTGCCAAATTATAAAGATAACAACACCGGTTTTTTACAAACTATCAAGCTCAGATTAGAATACAAGCAAATTCTACTCACCCGTCTCTGACCCCTATATTAACGACGTTTCTCGTCACGCACTTTGAACTTAATTGTAACGGTATTATCAGTATAAGGTCATCGGACATCACCGACTTCGTGTAGGGCATATCATTGGAATTGTGCGCTTCAAGAGCAGACCAAGTAATAAGCATCTACATAGCTCTAATCTCCTATAGCCCTCGTCCGTATAGCCGTTTATAAAGTGCGTTACAGGAGAGAAGAGTATCGTAGTGCAGTAAGTGTTGCGCGGCGGCACGATAATTAGCGACGCCCCTACACGTTTAGCAGGAAACTGTCACAGCTCCTCGCAAACTTACGTCGTCAACGCAGAAAATCATTCATTTTCTTGACTGGAACGAAGTTTGTCAATTTCCAGACTGGGTTGTTCTACCGTCTGGCAGTTGTGTAAATTTCTAAATAAAGTACACACACTATTTTTCAATTAATGTAAATCCTTAAACGTTACACATCTTACGATAAAATTACATATGTTACTGAACTGGGCATGGATATAAGTATAAGAGCAAAAAAACAAACGCTTGCAGCAGAGAACAGAAAAATAGCAGTGACAATCAAATATATTCGTTTATATTCCTTTTTTATTTCTACATATATAAGAAAAACTTCTATTGCCATTTCGAAAATAAAAATATACAAACCAATCTGAGTGTTTTCGAAAATATGTCGAAAAATTCAAAAAAAAATTACGAAAATTTCGAAATTTTATTGGAGTTAAACAAACTCCAAGCAATAGATCTCTCGAAATGGCAATTATGATTTTTAAAAGTTTTTTCTAGGGCGTTTAGATTTTTTCCATGTTAAATTAGAATTGTAAAGTGTTTTCGAGGACAAATCAAGAGCATAACTGTTTAAAGACCTATAACTTTATATAGACTCAAAGATTAGTCATTGGGTTACACATACTTACACACGTACTATAAAAATCATAGATTTCTAAATAGAAGTTCGAAACTTGTCGGATACATTTTCATCACGAATTTTCGAATTTCATCGAAAACATGTTTTCATGATTGTCTCGCCACCTTTTCACAGTTTCTAATAACTCCTTGATGTAGAAGATATTCATCTTCTGAAATCTTAAAAACGAACGAAATATCACGATAAATTACCACGCTATTTTTCTGTTCGCGACTGTCACATGCGATAAACAAAAACATTCCTCAGCAAGCTCAATTTTAATTTGAGCTTTAAAGTGTGTACATGTAACTTAGATAATGGATATTCACATACTAAAATTTATTTAATGAATCAATGTAAACACAATGCTCATAACGTTTTGTAATAGAATAGAAAGAAACAGGCATTTCGAATAGTTTCACTTTGTTCAGTCATGCTTGATGAATTGTCTTAATTACAAATTACATTCAAGTCTACTGTATTGCAAGCTTTAAATCAACAAAATAACAGACCTTTAACAATATCTTGAAGAGTTTCATAAATCCGAAGTAAATTTAATAATGATGTTAAAAGTGCAAATGCTGTTATACGTGACCCTAAGTGAGGTAGAGATATAATTTGTGAACTAACTGATAACAATACAGAGAGATAGAGAGGGAACCTTAAATGAGTATGGAGAAAGAAGTTCGATTCGGGTTATGTTTTTCATATTTTTTTATTAAATGAAAAACAAAATTGTAAATTGTGGTTGAAGAAGACTTGTTAAAGGCGAGAATGAAGAGTAACTTTACCTTACGTATCTTAGTTAATTGGAGCTTAACCGTTTAAACAGTTAAATTCGTCCCACAAAGCGCGCGAGTTGCTTCTTCGTTGGGTTACTGGCGCCAATTGGTCACACCAAAGACTTTAATCGTTTTCCCACTTGATCCTTCCAGAGGAGGTGGGCTCGCCTTCTTCTCTGCTTCCGGGCGGGTGCCAGTTAAATACTTTCTAGCAGAAGCGTCATCTTTTATTTGCAAAACATGGCCTTGCAAAGTAGCCATTGCTTTTTTAATTCGCTGGACTATATTGATATCTGTTTAAAGTTCGATACCTCATCTTCAATCTTCTTCGGTGCTCGCCGTTGGCAACGCGTAGGGTCTTTAAATCTTCCGAAGAATTTCCCTAGAAACACTGCCATAGCCGCTTCATCTGACGTTTTCTGTTCCATGCTGCTGTTCTGCTCCATATAACAGGACGTGTACGATACGTGACTTTTGGAGCACCATTTTCGTTTGCCTAGACTTACTTTCAAATACCTTCCTAGTCAATTAGGATTTATTTGCAAGAATGATTCGTCCCTTGATTTCAAAGCTGATTTTGTTGCTGTGTTAATGCAAATAAACGAAGTCTTTAACTATGGCTTTCAAGATGGCGTGGTTTTCCAAGGCTGAAATACGCTGATGCATTGCCCTCACCGACACCACTAATCCCATCCATCTTCTTTTTCCAGCTTGGAGTAAGTGAAGCTTACGGCGCAACGTTCACACCGATTATGTGAATGTCGTCAGCGTACGCCAGTAAATTGCACGCTCTTACAGAATATTGTTCGAAAAATCGTATGGTAGGGAGTCCACCTGAATCTCGTTTTGTTTTGAGCGGTTTCGGAGAGATTCCTTCCCTATTTTGGCTGAGCTGATGGCCTTGCTGGAGATCATTTGCCCAGCCGAATAAATTTTGCAGAGAACACAAATTCAGACATAGCGGCATATAGACAGCTCTCTTTCCTGCTGTCAGAGACGGCTCTAAAGTTGACGAAAATATATGTTGTCAACTCTTTTTTCGCTGTTTTTCCCCAAAATTTGGGAAATCGTCAATAGACAGATTCACCAGGTCTGAAGCCGCACTGATAAGGTCCAATAAGCTGCTTCGCGTGGGTTTTTGCACAATACGCTTGGGCAGGACCTTATTTTTCGACACGAAGGCTGATCCCGGATAGTTGGCGCAGTTTCCAGGATCCCCCTTCTTGTAGCCTGGGAGAAGAAACACTTAGACTCGAATTGTAAGGCAGTTTCCCGTTCGAACCATATTTTGCTTAGAAGTATGCAGTACCTTATCAAGTCCTAACCGCCGTATTTAACTAGCTCCGACGGCGGGGTCAAGTTCATAATTTTTCCTGGGCGTTTGATCGCTCTCAGTCCATTTAAGAGCAGATAGAATTTTCCCTCCATAATCTAGGCACCCTCTGACATCGGTTACCAGGTCGCCCGTTTTTCGTTTTTTACAGGAGTTTCCGATGAGCTTAAAACCTTTTGTCTCTCACCGAATTTTTTACTAAAATTTGCGAGCAATAATTTCTGGTGGCTAGGATTCAAGCTCCTCGCTCTCATGCCTTTTCTGCTTCTGCTTTTTTCCCCCTTGTAAAGGCAACCCGCTCTCCTTTTTCGACTCGCTGTAGCGTTCACGCACTCTTGTTGTTGCTTTCCCTTTTATCTACGATCTGTTGGCAGCATCCTTTTCTCTCGATTGCAACCGCATTCTTCATGTACCAGGTGTTTGCCTTAACGCAGCCAGATCACAATATTTTCCTTCGCCGGCGGTACGCAATACTTGTAGAGATTGCTTCCGCTGCTACTCTGCATTCCGTCGGGTTGACTCTTGAGCTCTTAGAGAGCTGTGTACACGTGCGTGCAGTTGCGAAATCATTGGCAGTCTATTACAAATTCAGCCTTTTCATTCCCAGCTTACATTGTGTTCTTGATCCGTACTTTTGGCAGCACAGAGGCGGGGCGCGTATTTGGCTGCAACACGGAAGTGAGTTGTCGTTAACAAACCCCACCACAATAACACGCCGATAACAATTAATATGCCCCGACTAAAATTATAAATTTTTGGATAACAAGTCGATTAATTTTTCACAAAAATCGATAGGTTTTTTGAAAAGAAATTGGTAATGCAAACATGCCGATAACAATGCCAGAAGAAATTGATAACTCTCTGAAAAAAATTCGTTACCATTTTGTGTCAATAACTTTTCGATAGTAAATCGATAAGTTTTTTTGAAAATCGATAAGTTTTGCTATAAAAAGTAAGAAAATTTTTGCTAACAAACCGATAAAGTCTTGAAAATCGATTACAAATTTATAACATGCCGATAATAAATAGGTAATTTCTCGATAATAAGCCGATAGCTTGTAAATAACTATTGTTATCGATAGCAATTTATATCAATTCTGTAGCTTTCCTTTACTTTTTCTTCTTGTAAGCAACAAAAAATCTTATATGATAAAACAAGTAAGGAAGTTTAAGTTCGGGGTGTGCCGAACATACATACTCAGTTGAGAGCTATGTGGAGACAAAATAAGGGAAAATAACCATGTAGGAAAATGAACCAAGGGAAACCCTGGAATGTGTTTGTATGACATGTGTTATCAAATGAAAGGCATTAAAGAGTATTTTTATGAGTGAGTTGTGCCATAGTTCTATAGGATGGAGAGTGACGCCATTTAGGGATATCGCCAAAAAGGTGGATCAGAGTTGACTCTAGAATTTGTTTGCACGATATGGTTTTCAAATGAAAGGTTGTTAATGAGTATTTTAAAGGGAGGGCTGTGGGGCTTTAGTTCTATAGGTGGACGCGCTTTTTCCGAGATATCGCCATAAGTGGACCGAGGGTGAGACTCTATATGTGTTTGTACGATATTGGTATCAAATTAAAAGGTATTAATGAGAGTTTTAAAAGGGGGGAGTGGTTGGGATTTTTTTTTTTTTGTTTTTTTTTTTTTTTTTTTTTTTTTTTTTTTTTTTTTTTTTTTTTTGTTTTTTTTTTTTTTTTTTTTTGTTTTTTTTTTTTTTTTTTTTTTTTGTTATATGGTGAGAAGCGTGTTCTTTCCAGATATCGGAAACCAAAATGCGAACCAAAAATGTGGACCGGGGCAGGTGGACCCCGAACATCATCTGTTTGGTAACCGCTAATTTTATTTATATATGTAAATTACCTCAAATTTTAAAAATTTAAGGGGTTTTTTTTATTTTCGCTTTTTTAAATTTTTATTATCGCTAGCCCCTGCAATAAACTTTTTTTCATTTTCTTTTTTCTTCTAACTTAATATGGGTAGGTGTCACAAAAAGGTCACAAAAAATAACAAACACAAATCACAAAAAAATACAAAAAACAGAAACCAAGACATCCACAAACAAAAAAACAAAAAAACAACCATTTTCAAAGTTTTTTTTTTTTTGTTTTTTTTATTTTTTCTAAATTTAATAGTTTCGCGTCATAAAAAAAAAAAAAAAAAAAAAAAACCAATCCCAGCCAGTTACCGATGTGTTCATCTTAGCATAGTCATTTCATCACACTCAATCATCATATCTTTCACAATATCATTCATCTCATTCAAACACATTCAATCATCATTTCAATCATCAATCCAAGCAACCATTCACACATCACACCATCAACACCACCAATCACAATGTGTCATTTTTCCTCCATCATCCTCAATCATCATCACATCATTCAATCACATGTTTCATCAACACCAATCCCTTTTTTTTTTTTTTTTTTTTTTTTTTTTTTTTTTTTTTTTTTTTAAATTCATTCCATCATAAATTTCACATTTTCACAATCAATTCATCCATCAACGGGTCGATTTCATCATTCATGGGGAAGCCTCAACATCATTTCATTTCAAGCATTCAAACATCAATACAATTTCATCCATCAAATCAATCAACAATCAATTTTTTCACATCATAATCAACATTTTTGTTCATAAAACATCAAATTTCACAAAATTTTTAATTAACAATTCATCATCATTCATTCAAGCACATCAATTACATCATAACAATCAACATTTTCATATTTCATCATTTCAAAGATCATCAATTTATATAAGATTTTATTTTTCAATTACATTCATATCAATCAAAATTCAATCACACACAATTATTCACATTAAAACTTGTTTCAGCAATTCATTCATTTCTAGAAACAATCTAATTCTATCAATCATCACATTTCAATTTTCACAAGTTTTCATCCCTTTTTTTTTTTTTTTTTTTTTTTTTTTTTTTTTTTTTTTTTTTTCACATGTTTCAATCACATTTTCATTCAGTTTCATAAATCATCAGCAACTTCACATGCATACAACATTCCTTTTTTCGTATTTTTGTATATGAATTATGGCATTTTTTCGTTTTTCGTAATTTTCGATATCGAAAAGTGGCGTGGTCATATCGGATTTCGTTAATTTTTTTAAACCAAGATAAAGTGAGTTCAGATAGATTACGTGAACTAAGTTCAGTAAAGATATGTCGCTTTTGCTAAGTTATCGTGTTAACGCCATGCGGAAGGACAGACTGGACGACTGTGTATAAAAACTGGCCATGGCTTCAACCGATTTCACCCTTTTACACAGAAACAGTTATCGTCATAAAATCTATGCCCCTACCAAAACTTCAAAAGGATTGGTTAATTTTTGGTTGACTTATGGCATTAAAAGTATCCTAGACAAATTAAATGAAAAAGGGGAGAGCCACGCCCATTTTTGAAATTTTCTTTTATTTTTGTATTTTGTTGCACCACATCATTACTGGAGTTGATTGTGACATAATTTACTTATATACTGTAAAGATATTAAATTTTTTGTTAAAATTTTACTTTAAAAAAATTTGTTTTTTAAGTGGGTGTGTTCGTCATCCGATTTCGCTAAGTTTTATTTAGCACACATATGGTAATATGAGTAATGTTCCTGCCACATTTCATCATGATATCTTTCAACGACTGCCAAATTACAGCTTGCAAAATTTTTAAATTACCTTTCTTTTAAAAGTGGGCGGTGCCACCCCCATTGTCCAAAATTTTACTAATTTTCTATTCTGCGTCATAAGTTCAACTCATCTACCAAGTTTTATGGCTTTGTCTGTCTTTGGTAATGAATTATCGCACTTTTTTCGGTTTTTTCGAAATTTTCGATATCGAAAAAGTGGGCGTGGTTATAGTCGATCTCGTTCATTTTAAATAGCGATCTGAGATGAGTGCTCAGGAAACCTACATACCAAATTTCATCAAGATACGTCAAAATTTACTCAAGTTACGGACGGACGGATATGGCTCAATAAAATTTTTTTCGATCCTGATGATTTTGATATATGGAAGTCTATATCTATCTCGATTCCTTTATACCTGTACAACCAACTGTTATCCAATGAAACTTAATATACTCTGTGAGCTCTGCTGAACTGAGTATAACAACGTTTGCGGGTCAGCTAGCTTATGATTAATTATTTTTTCAAAAGGATGATTTTTGGTAACATGCATAACCTCGGTATATTGGACAAGTACTTGGCTAAAGGAAAAACACCTGCTATTCGTACAGCTGTAAGTTGGTATTCTGAAAGCATATCTTTTTGGAGGGACAGTTAAGATCCATGCTATGGTGGAAATTAGCTGACGGGAACTTTCGCCTAGGTCGTCAGCGTTAAAAGATATTTGAACGTTTTCTCTGAGAGTTTATTATCAACGTATACCCGAAAGATATTTCAAATAGACTGTTAAAGTAATTTGAGTACCCCTAAGGTTAAGTATCGTTCTTGTACCATTTTGAGCTCACTAATGCTCTTTTATCCTATGGGTAGCTTGGAGCAGATTCAGTTTTTTGCCTACTAATATTATTATATTTTATTAGGCCTGCAAGCACTGCGACCTTTGTGTAGATCTATTATGCGCGACCTTTCAGCCCAATTTTGTATGTGGAAGCTTTTAATGTATCTAAGTATATCTTCAGGCTTTTTTTTAGATGGGAGAGTTTTCTGCCTTGCCAGAGCGACGAATTTGCAGAGAATGCGAACTTGCGTTTCTTCCTCCAGCTCACAGAAATGACGAATTTGAGTATCGGATAGATTTAACTTATTTAGGTGATATCGTAGACCACAGTGTCCTGTATAGTAACCAGTGAGAGTTCGTAGGCTTTAACTAATGAGTTTGGCTGATACGTTCGTTGCCGAAAGTATAAACAGTTTGGCCTGTCTTTGACCTGGGTATTCAATCCAGTGACATCTGAACCGTTTTGTTTCCCAGTTCCTTAAGGTTTCCCTGGTGCTTTGCTGGATAATCTGCATGTTCATTACCTTCATGTCGCTGATGTCCGGGAATCCATGCTAACAAAACCTTGCCTACTACTACAACTGCAATGTCATCTGCTTAGAATACAATTTGCATGTCTCCTAGTAGATCGGATAGAACACCGATTTCATCAACGAAGAGAGGTGACTTGGACGCCACCGATGATGTTGTGCCCTCTTGCTCCTTCATCTCTGAGAAAGAGGGGAGCTCTATCTCTAAAAAAGGTAACATTTGCAATACTATCCAAAATATTCACTAATAAGAATTGAAAACTGGTTGTATTGCATCTATTTGGCCTTGATTTACGAAACTGCTTATCTGACAAGCCACTTTTCTTGCTTGATAATTAATTATCGGAAAGTTTGCCCTTTAGCCAAAAAAGTATCAGAATTAGTATGATGATGACTTATTTCCATATTTTAAAAGGAAGAATCTTGCAGTTTCTATTATAAGGAAAGGACAATGCAAAATGCTCGTACTTACCTTCATATGTGCGTATAACTTCTCACGTTTCACGCGGGATTTGTTATTATAATGAAAGGAGTACAACATAGTAAATAGGTATGTAAGTATAGGTGAGGTATCTCTTTGATGTTAACTGAAATTACATACAATAAGTGTAACTGAAAGTATTACGTTTCTGATGTGGTTGGCGGCGTTGCCAGAGTGTTAAAAGAATGCGATAAGATTTCGGAGGAAATGAATATGGCGCAAAAGTTTTTGAATGTGAAATAAAGATCATAAATATTGGCTTATATGAGCTTGCTTAGAGTTTTAGTACGAAAACATCTAAAAAGGTACAAGGTGTTTAAAATTTATAAATAACTGGTGTCCCATTGCAGGAGAACCAAACTCACACTGGTCATTGGTTGCGAGGCGAGTTCCTGATTGTAAAATTAATTTAATAATTGTAATTTAACTTGGAGTACAAGGATACATTTTTGATTGTGATGTCGTAGAATGATTCATTTACCACTCGAAAAGGAACAAATATTAGTAAAATGTTTTCAATCTGGTTACTACTCACATATAAATATATATATCTTATTATGAGCACTACAACTTTAAGGTCATTGATCGATATGTTAAATGTCAAACATTTTTGCGGTTTCTGTTGTGTGCAGTGGCGTATGAAAACTACAACATTGTAGGAGATGTAACATATTTAGCATTTGAAATTCGTTAAAAGCATTTGACACCGAGTTTTTTGAGAAGCTTACAATGTAATAAATGGAAAAATATATACACCTAGTTACACACACAACCAAGCAAATATGCAGCGTAAGCCAAATATTTAATGTACCAAAACAAGTCCAATCATCCTCCAGTTGTGTCACACAGTCACATTCTCTAGAACAACTTTTGGTGACATACTTTTTTCCAAACTTGCATTAATACCTGAACACAATTACCACAGTTCTACTTCGGAAGAATTTTTTCCGCTTTTACAGTTGCAAACACTTTTCACGTAGTGATCCATAATTTGGCTGACGTTAAAACTTGACACTTCTCACTTGACACCCCTCTCCTAACGTATGTACATAACGAAATACGATACGGAGAAAATGGGTAGAGCAACGTTAACGCACTGAAGCTGCACATGAAAAATTGCAACTACTTACGAATATGTATGTGTGTGTGTATGGCATGCAACTACCATGCGAAACAATGCTAGTAATCAGCAGCATTCTGTTTTATGTGTGTATGTACATACATTAGAGTGTTTCAAAATAAGAAAAAGGCGTGAGTACCAAGTACTCGTGACGTTCGATATGTAAAAAAAATAGGTGCACGTGTGGGAAACTAATGATTTTAAACTAAGTAGAGCTCTCGCGGAGATTGAAGTTACACCCCAATAGAGGTTACTTTACGAGAAAAAAATAGTTTCGGGCTATTTTATATGAGCTTGGTCAGCCCGTTGTCGGATACAGACAAGTTATGGGCTTGATATCAAAGGGTTACAGATACGTCATCAGCTTTTATATTGAATTTTTACTACAGATAGGTGTTTCACAGCAAACCGAGGATTCGTCGATAACAAATCGATAGCACGCCGAATACAAGTTGGTAATACCAAAGAGGATAGTAATACCTTAATAACAAATCGATAACTTTTTATAAACAAATTAACGGATGGTTGATAACAAATCGATAACTTTTCGATTGCAAATAAATGAATTTACGAAAAAAATTCAATAACATGCCGAACATAAATTTTTAATTCTCTGATTACAAGTCGACAGCTTTTTCATAAATAATCCAAACCTTTCTGTAACAATTCGACGATCTTTCGATGACAAATCGTCAAATTTTTGAGAACATATCAACAACTTTTGGATTAATAATTAACATTTTTCCCTATAAAAAATGTATACATTTTCTATAACTTTTCGATTAGAACAGAAACACTTCAATGAAAAATTGAAAACTCCTCTATGGCTCGTTAATAATGAATCCATAACTTGTCGATGAGAAATGGATAACAAGCCAATATCCCATCGATAAGAAACGTTAGCACTTCGAAAACAAATTGATAACACGCCGCGTGGTTTTGGTTCCGTCTTCAATTTGGCTCCGGTTTTGACATCTTACCTTTATTTTCCTCTCCCGTCCTCTCATTTCCGTTCCTTTCCTTACCTTTCGTTCCATTGCTTTCCTCTCCCAGCTATTTTTGCTTTTCCTTGGCATAGCAACAGTGACGATAGCCACAAACAGCGTTATACGCATACCCATCGTTATCGATATTGTTAATATACTGAACCTCTTGTTCCATCTCTTCTTCTGTTTCATGTTGTTGTTGCTGTAACAATGTTTAGCGGCATCCAATAGATGTGTCCATAGAAGTCCATGGAAGCTTGCAATTTAAACAGGGTTGAACCATAGAGACATGAGTATTAGAAGCGTTGGTTCCACATTGCCAGATAAAGGGGGGTTACACTGTAATAAGAGTCATTGGTGGGAAAAAATCACGAGTCGCTCCGATACATAACTAAAACCTGCTGCCATGGAAGCGTCTTCTTTTTATTTTGCTAACGCTAACTTATTTTCGTTTGTCGTTTGACTTTCGTCCTTATCAGTCATCGAGTTGTTTTTTCTGCCTTCGTTAGTTTACATCAGATTGTTTGCTGCCTGGTTTATTCATATCAACTATATCTCTTTAATTTGCGTTTATATTCATATTTCTTTATTCATTCTATGATTTTACCAGAATCTTACAGACGGTATTAAACATATAAAACATAGAGGGTTATTTTACAGAAAAAGTTAATTTAAAAAAATGGAAATAACATATTTTTTAAAACTTCGACGAATATCGAAAAGCAATTACAATATAATGATCGGCATTAGGTGCGTAATTCGGAACCTAAACTGACCAATTACAAACATAGTATATTGGCAAAGAAGTCCGTGATGGAACATAAAAGTTCAAAGACATCTAACAGTATTAGGGGAATCAATATTGCTATTGGAAAATCATAATAAACACTATAGATTTAACAACACTCTTCTACTTTCTAATGTGTGAAGATTAGTTAGCTTACACCTAGGATATAATGGAGGAAGAGGCGGCAGATATCGAAGATTCTATCGTATATCGTTAACAGTACTTCATGAACATTTTTTGCCCACGTTCACTCTCTTATTGTGAATCCGTACATATGGGGACCTCCCCTGTTATGACACCATACTCAAGGGGCCTTGACAGAACAAAGGCATTGTATAAATAGTTTTTGTTGGTAGATAGGTCCTTAAACTCGGATCCATTTCTTTTTAATTAAGACCAGTACATTTCCCCCTTTTTTGACATCAAAACTTCGTGCTCTCTATTTAGGTCGAAAGGTTCCGGTTTTTAGGCATAAGAATGAGGGCTTGTCCCAAGATGGGAAACATCGAAATTTATAGGTAGCTACCGATGATTGAGAATTTTTTATTTTATTTTGAAACACTCTAATGCGCATGTGCCTTATGTTTATTTTGCCGTTTGCATGACGTTGGGTGGCTAACTGAAAGTGAAGTTGTCCGTAATAATAATGGAAATTTATGATTAGAGAGGCGCCGTTTAAAGGGGATGTTATTATATTTGGTTGTTGTTGCAAAAGCTGAATGTTGGTGGTGTTGGTGTCGGCGTTAATGAGATGAATTCTACGTGATTGTAAAAGCATGATTTTATATCAATCTATTGTGGCATGCCACATTTATGTATATCTGATACTTGCAAATTGTATACAGTTAGATGATACGTTTGCAACAATAATAATAATAACAAAAACAACAAAAAAGTGCTCTACTGTAAATTAAAAGTAAAAGCAATTTATATAAAAGAAAGCATGTACATAAGTAAATAAGTCTAAGTTCGAATTAACGACCGAATTGTATACCCTGTCGTCGATCTAAGTAACAAAGCATTATGGAACTTGGTGTTGTTGCACCTACTATATCAACGGTTTCAAGTTCATTTCCCGGTGAAGGCATATTAAACAACAGTAGAAATGCATCCAGCTTGCTCGCTCCTCGGCAGCCTTCTGTCATAACTTTCGACAGTAGTTCTGAGATGAACATGGTTTTGCAGAAACACATTAAAAGTAGGAAGATAGGTAGTAGGCAGTTATACTGGCTCGACACAGGTTGTTGTTGTTGTAGCGGTGCTTGCCTATCCAACATGTGAGACCACTCACATCAATATCCTCTAACGGAGTTTCAATAGGTTGGACAATGTTGATAGAGCGTTGTTCCATATTATAATTGAAATAAAATTAAGAAAAAACAACTTTTTGAAAAATAGCTTTTATTAGTTCGGAGTCGGCATATAACAAGAAGCTCCCATCCCGCCAATTTGTAGGAAAAATTAAAAAGGAGCACGACGCAGATTGGAAAAGAATATCGGCTTAAAATCTCTTCGGAGTTATCGCGCGTTAAATTCATTTATTTTAAAGCGCTAACGCATTTCTTCGCACCCACAAAGTCGATTGGATTGCCATTGTGCTTAGTCGGTTTTGAGAGTGACTTTACGGTTGCCCAAAGTATACCTACACCGACGGAGAGGTTACAGTTCATCAGATGTTCCTCTCAATTCTCCCGCGTGTGTTTGCTTAAAAGTTGTGTAATGCGCAGGTCTATGAGCCTTCCGTAGACTTGCTGTCTTACATGGTCACACTCTCTTTCTAAATTTTTTGCCTCCGTTGAGTCGTGTGGCCGGATTTCCGGAGTTCTTCTAGCGGGAGTGAAACGAGCCGACGCGGACTACACGATCTTGCGGTGAGCATGCTTCCTTGACGGACATCAATCGCTTTTGGGAGGGCAGCGAAAAAAATATCTTCAGTTTTCCAAATTATTTGCTGCTTTATAGCGCTCAATAATGGTTCTGGCTGTCGCACAATTATTACCGAAGGTGCAATCCGGTATAAAAATGCGAAAATACAATAAAATAAAAATGGTAACACAAATTATTGTCTAATTAATATACAAATATGTAAGTGTATGTGTGTGTTTATTAATATTTCTTTTATTATATCTAGACAGGCAGATATAGTTTTGCACGGCCTTGATTGCGGGCAAAGACAATAAAACTGAGTTGCATGCACCGTCGAGTGTTTAGTTTACATTGCATTGTGCAACAAAACCGGTGGCCGCTCGCGTTCTTATCCCACAATAAATTCGCATATCGACATAATAATTTTACCTCCTAAAAGTGTTTGCATGAGCGATATATCTGTGTGTTTTAATTGTGATTAAGTGTAGCCGCACAGTCCAATTTCAAGGACACTGGTGTTGCATTCGGGGGCAACATAAAAAAAAATAATAAAACAAAAATTATATTGAAACCCAATAAGCAAAATAAAGTGAAAATCATATTTACAACATTGACGTAAAATGTCGAAATCGCATAATTGCGCCCCCGCGTTTTCGGTTGTGTTCTGCTTTGGGCTCGTTCTCATCTGCTTACAAATTGCTGCGGTTCGACCGGCAATACATACGCGTGTATCATCAATAGCCAGTAGTAATAGCAATGCCATTGGCGACAGTGATGCAGAGCCAGACGATATTACAGATGCAAACTTGTCTAATGAGTTGGCTAGCAAAAAGCATCAATCTCTTCCTACGAAACTTAAGAGCATACCCATTAAACGTGATTTTTCGGAAAAGTTATCGTGGCAGTGTGCCAATAACGCCAGTTGTCTGTACTCACTCGCCACCGACGTCCTGCAGGCGTATAAGCGTGGCGAAACTATTAGTTTGGGTTTCATGGATTTGGTGAAACTTCCACCTTTGAGTGACAAAGAAAAGGAGAAGTTGCAGGGCGCAGAGTCAGGACGTGGCATATCAAGCTTTGTTGACTTCATTAGCGGAAATGCAATACGTATACCGGTTGGACCAATGGTATTTAGTGTACAACGCGCAGAGGATGATGGAAATTACATTGAGGTCGCGCTGTTGAAGAAGGCTGGCGGTAGCCAAGGTAGTGTTGTAGGAGGTAGCTCATAAAATCTCATTTACAATGATTATTTGAATCAGATTTAGTCTTTGCCAGGGGAAGGCGTATGATTCTGAAAAAATATAATTAAAAAATGTATGTCAACTTTTTCCTTCGCAAACTTTGTGTAGCAAGACCGCACATAAAACATACATTGCACTCATCAGACAAAGACAAATGCTGGAAAAAGGATTCTTTGTAAATCGACCCAACAGGGGTTTATTTTTTGTGCATAAATTATTAGTTAACTCTATCCAAAAATGTAAAAGTGAAACCAATAAAATACCTTTATTGGAGGACAATGAAAAAACAACGACAAAGTTTTAAAAATGTGAAATCAAATGAGTGAATTCATAATAAGTTTAAAAAGCATCCAAGAATCGTGAAGCTACACAATGACCAAAAAATAATGTTGAATTGAACTGATTAGCCAGTAAGAACATTCCATAAACTGAGTGTGCGAACAGTGTGACGTGTTTCTTCGAAGACGAAACTGAATATCAAGAACTAGGCTAGGTTAGGCGGAATGAAGGTCTCGCAATGACTGAATGTGTCCATAGTGTTACCAGAATTTGTTTGACGACCAAACGGAAAGACTTCAATTAGGCACTAGGATCTTCGTTATAAAATATGTACTTTCGTTCTTTTGGAAAAAATAAGAAGTTTTCTAAGAGCTAACTTAAAGGCTGCCTCGAGATCTGGCAACTCTGCCTCACCTAGTAACTTGAGATTTGACCACGCGAGCGCAGTACACGAACACAGAGCATACCTAGCCGTTCATTCCTACAGCTCACACTAACTACATCTGCTGTTACGGACAAGGCTTAACTTATAAGCACGTAATATCAGAAGGCAATGTCCAATAGGTATGCCCATAGTGAGATTTAAGTCTTCTCTCCTTAGAGATATAAGCACATTTTTGAGTCTAGCGTCGTAGGATATGCGCCTGATTTTATAAATTTTGCTGCATTGCGCTTCTGTTCAGTTTTTCCTCATTGATGGAACATCTGCAAATCCTTCCTCCTTTTGATCTCACCCAAACCGATTGGGACGTCCGCCGTCGAAAAATTGAAAGATGCGACTGCCTTGCCAACTTTTCGTTACCTTTTATCCCTTTATGGTTACCTTTTATCCCTTTATCACCAGCCTGAGCGAAGTCTCTCCAATGCTTCTTTGCATTCTAGGATACTTATTGATGAATTCCTGTGTGAGATTAATGCTTTGATCGCCCCCTGACTATCAATATATATAAGTATTGACGCGACTGTAGCTAAAGCACGCTTCCTCAAAAACGTTCGCTACTTTATTCAATGCTACAATTTCTGCCTGAAATACACTGCAGGGACCCGGCAACCTGTAGGATCTACTTACTGGATCGATATAGTAAACAGCATAACAGTCCCTTCCATTGATTTTTAACCATCGGTGTACATGTGCATAGTATTTTCTGTAATTTCGGAACATCTGTGCCAGCCTCTAGCTCTATTGTGGCCCCAAGATGCCTTTCGAAGCTCTGGAACAGAAACTTTTACCCGTTCGTGGTATGGTGGTAGCATGCTCCGCCTATCCTGGATCAGGCCCCGAGTAAAGCAATATCGAAAATTGAGAAACAAGTATTTTCATCTAGGAAAAGGTTTTTCTAAGCGGGGTCGACCCTCGGGACTGATTTGGCAATGAGTCCGAGCGTATTTCTGCCATGAAAATATTCTCACTGAAAATTCATCTGCCTTGCAGATGCTGTTCGTAGTCGGCATAAAACATGTAGGTCCCGTCCGCCAGTTTGTAGGAAACATTAATAGGAGCACGATGCAAGTTGAAAGAGAAGCGTGGCATGAAATCTCTTCGGAGATTATCGTGGCTAACATTTTTTATTCCTATAATTTGCTGCAGCTACATCAGACAAATAGCCACTGCCAGTAGCTGGAGATTTAGTATGACAAGCGTAGCCCAATATATAGACTGCTGAGGGGAATTTCATCCAATCGTGACTGCCATTTCGAAAACGTCCGATCTAAGATTACTTCCCATTTCATAATTTTTTGAAGAATGCCTTATCGAAACACTTTATGTTAGGGTGAGGTGTTTCTGAAATAAATTTTGAGATCGGGCATTCTTTGGAAAATATTTTGGGATATGGTGCTTTCGAAACGGCAGCCGAGATAAGGTGATATAACACACAACACGTAATATGCTCACCCGTTCCATCCTGCAGCCCTGACTTAATATATCTGCAGTACGCTTGAGTTGTGTTGGGTAACAACAGGTGAGTTTGAGCAGAAAAAATGAGCCCTCCCACAGTTCTGAACAGCTTTAAAAATTGTTCACCACTCGGACGTTATGGCAGGCTCAACCGTAGAATAATATCGAAGGTCGTGTTCTGATAAGAGCTTTGGTGCGACAAAGCAAAGCATCCATCGGAAGGCTTCGGAATCGAGCCACTAATGTTGCTCTAATGATCTCATACATTATTTCGGCCTGTCTTTCAAGTGTTGGAGGTCTGTAAGAGGGAGTTACATGATCAAAATGTTGCAGTACGTACGCACGATACGAAAGTACATGGTATTCGTTTTTTCAGAGGAGGAAGCATCGTAAGCCTCAAAGTCCGTGTGAAATTTTAACCGCACTAAACCGCACTCGTACCATCTAAGTATTAATCTCCCCGATACTACCGTCAAGTATTCCTGTCGGGAGGTGGGTTGAGCGTCGGGTTCTACGTTTATTAGGGTAATAGTATGGCATTGGATAAGCTGGAGCCAAAAGCCACATGCGTATTTTCCGTCCTCACTAACTACGTTTGCGTGTTGATAGTTGTTTACGAAATTTAATTACGATGTTTGCTGCTTGGTTTTCATACCAAAGACAAAGTGTATCTCTAAAAGGTGAAAGTAGACTGGCCACATCTACAAATAATCCTCCGACACAGCAAAATGGCATAGAGCCAACTCTTTGCTTGGATTTGTTAGATGATAGTACAAGGTCGCACGAGGCGAAGAAACCGGAAAGACAGGAAATTGCTATTTGTTTTGGAAATTGATTCGTTAATTGAAAGGACAGCTCCTGTTGCATTATCATGAAGACGTCGATATAGGAAATTATAGCAACTACTTCTGGAATGGAAGGCAGCTTAAACAGAAGTGGGGATAGGAAGTCGCCCTGTGGCAATCTCTGTTAAATTCTCATAAGTTGTGAATTTTAGTTTGTTAGTTGAACCGGCTATTTGGATAATTTTTGCAGTCTATTTTATTAGACAATGAGGTAGGGGTGAACATTCTATGTCTTGGAGTATCGTGCCGTGGTTGACTGTGTAAAAATCTTTTGACGGGTCAAGTGTCACGAGCACCGTCCTATGATGTGGTTTTTGCTGGTTTAGTACGTAATTAAAGGCCATTTAGCACGGTGGTAGGGATATGAATTTTGCGAAAGTCATGCTGATGGTTAGCTCAGGAAGGTTCGCATCAAAATAAGGGAGCAAGATGGTTTCCAACGTCTTCGCTACTGGTGAGGTCTTTAGCTGGTTTCCGAGGCTTCAGTAATGGAACTTTCCTGCCATTAGCTAACTTCCTCATCGCCAAGGTGCTTCAGCCTTGGCATGAATATACCGTATGGGCCTATTGATCTAGCGGGCTTGCACTTTGTAATGGCTTCTTTAACATCTGTAAGTGTGACGGTAATAGGTAACATGTCGTCTTTGTGTTTATATGTTCATCTGTTTGCGCGACGTCCTAAGTTTATATGGCCCGCTTGAAGGACTTTTGAATTTTTCGACAAAATGCGGAAAGCAAATCTGGGAACTGTCAATCTCAAATAACTGTATATGGGGACTTTTTCATTTGCGAAAACTTAATTAAACATCTGACAATGCGAGTGTGTAATTGCTCCATGCATCTGGGCTTATATACTAACGTTAGAAGCTCGCATAATCGGTTAAGAAGGAACAATAATCGTTTCTGAAATACAATATTTCTCTACTGAGAATTTTGTTAAAATACAATCCTTAGGGAAGGAAAAAACTTGTATACCTTTCATGAAAACGAAACCATATATTAAGTTTTTCACGAATCTCAAAATTGTAAGTCCTTAAAATAGAAGAGATAGACCCACCAAAAGTATACCGATTTGATCAGGTTGACGAGCTGAGTTGATTTCGCTTTGTCCGTCTGCTTGTTTTTCCGTCAGTCTCCCTGTTTGAACGAAAACTAATCCCCCAATTTTTGAGATATCTTGATGGAATTTGGTGAGCTACGTTATATCAACTCCACTCATCAAAGGATTGAAAGGCACAACAGAAGACAGTCGCGTCTGTTGTAATTCGATTTGGAAGCGATTTATTTCAGTTGATATTATCGCTAAAAGCACTGGTATGATGCCGATTCAAAGTCAGGTAAAAGTATTCGTGAAAAATGTATTATTTTTGTATATCCCAATGAGGTTTAATTAATTTGCATACTAAGAATGTTCGTTTATTAGAATTGTAATATGTATTTACAAATTCAAGTTTATTTAAAATTTGAGCTAAACTAACATAGCTCTTTTTAAAGCCATTGACAACATTGGCATTCTGAAAATTAAGCTTCTGTGAATATGAACAATGTGACACTTGTAACATTCCTGGTAAGCCAATATGTAGGATTTGTATGGGCTTACTTTGTAGGTATTAGAGTGCCCGATACGTAGATGTTCTCATACGAAATAGATTGCCATTGGAAAAATTGCACAATATCAATCAGTCGTCTCATTCTGTATATAACTCATTAAATTTTGCAAATGTTTAAAATAAATAAAATAAAATAAAAATTTAAATGTAATAAAATCTATATATATAAAAAACAAATTCTGTGTGGTGTGTGTTACCTATGGAAATGTATTTCCCACACTTCGATCATCACCAAATTTTGGATATCGGCTTCTTCGATCAACACGAAGGTTTTAGGCTAAAAATAATTTCGATATATAAAAGGGGCGTGGCACCTCCCATACAAATGGAATCTTTGGTACTGCATACTTGAGGTATACATGCCAGAACATTGAAATTCAGTAAGGAGTTATATGAGGTCAATCCCTAACACCACCATGAAAATGTGGAATTAGGAAAAAGGGGGCGTGGCACCTCCCATACAAATGGAATATATCATACTGCATATCTCTGGATGTAGTAATGGTAGGATAATGAAAATTGGTAAGGAGCTATATGACGTTAAGTCCTAACACCTCCAGTAAAATGTGGAATTGGGAAAAAAGGGGCGTGGCACCTTCCCTACAAATGGGATTTTTCAGAAACTATGGCTGCCGTACAAACTTAGGTTATTTTAACACCTAAAGTTTGACTGCATTGTTGAGTTTGGCTGTTATTCCTTTTGGACGTTTAGTAATCTGCCGCCGTTAAAAAAATTTGTTAGCTTCAGTCTATCTACATCTTCTATAAAAATCAAATTCTGTGTGTGTGTTCCCTATGGAAACGTATTTCCCACACTTCAATCATCACCAAATTTTGGCTATAGGTTCCTTCGATCAAGACGAAGGTTTTTCATATTTCAGAATTAAGAATTTTAAATTAAAATTTTTTTTTGGCTATGCGAACGAGCAATCTTAGCTCCCAAAAATGATCATGTTACAAAATCAATGATCGCATTCAAAACCAAATTCCTGGTGAAGTGACGAAATATAAATCGATCGACACAGTTACAGATGAAGATCAAATTGTGAATTATCCAATTGAATTTCTAAACTCTTTAGAACCACCTGGAATGCCTGCGCATATATTAACTTTGAAAATTGGCTCACCAATCATGCTTCTTCGGAATTTAGACCCACCAAAATTGTGCAATGGAACCAGACTTTGCGTTAAGAAATTAATGCCGAATGTAATCGAAGCAACAATCATCAGCGGTAAAAGCAAAGGTGAAGATGTGCTCATACCACGGATCCCAATGATTCCTACAGATTTGCCATTCAATTTTAAGCTCTTACAGTTTCCTGTACGCCTTGCTTTTGCAATTACAATCAACAAAGCACAAGGACAATCGCTTACTGTTGCAGGATTAAATTTAGAGAGTCCGTGCTTTTCCCATGGCCAGCTATATGTTGCTTGCTCTAGAGTTGGAACGCCAAAAAATTTGTTTATCTTTGCACCGAACGAAAAAACCAAAAATATTGTGTACCCACATGCATTACAATAAGATACAATAATAAAATGTTTTAAACGAAAATTTCACCAAATATGCGTACAAAATTCAATTCAATTTACAGAACAATAAACTAAATTATCAACAAACAAAACAGAAAAAATAACGCAACATTCATTCGATCTCGGGCGTTACAACGTACGCCGGGTAAAGCTATTAAATAATTTAAAATAGCCCAAAATAAAACAAAACTATATGAAAAAAAAATAAAATGAAAAAAGCAAAGTAACAAAAAATAAAATAAAAAAACTTAAATTGAAAGAAATAAAACAAAATACAACAAAATAAAATAAAATAAAATAAAACAAAGTAAAATGAATAAAATAATATAAAATAAAATAAAATAAAGTAAAATTAAATAGAATATAATAAAATTAAATTAAATTAAAAAAATAAAATAAAATAAAATAATATAAACTAAAATAAAATAAAATATAAATAAAACAAACTAAAATTTAACTAAATAAAATAAAATAATAATTGAGTTAATTATTGGCCGGTAAAAATATATATCAGTTTTAATTTTCTTTGAGCTTAAGGCCTAATTTTATAAATAAAACACTTGATTTTTGTGTTTAATTATTTAATTTAATCGATATTTCGACCTTAGTCTAAGGTCATCACCAGGACGGCAAAAACAATACAAAATCACTAATAAATTTATCAAATATTGACATTTTTGACATAAGTCATTTTCACATTTAAACAACATATAAAAAATATAAATATATTTAACATAAATCATCAGCACAACTTACGTTTTAAGCATTCTAAACTTTACCAAGTAGCGCAACTAACAGCTGATCGCTCAAAATTTGCACACACACAAACATCACTAATGGCCATATTACGGAAATCTTAGGGAAATTGAAGTTAAATTTTTAAACAGACATAAAGTGTTATAATTTTGGAATATATAGCATCTTGGAATATATAGCATCTAGGCAGTAACTCAAAGAAAATGTTTGCTTATACTCAAGTATTTAATTATTTTTTCTAAATTTATCTTTAATATTGATGCAATGATTGAAGTTATATTAATCCAATTCAACTCTGCTCTTCCTACTATTCTTCATTCCACTCCATTCGAGTGTCTCTTTCACTGAATTCGAGTGCCTTCCACTCTCGTCGCAACATAACCCCAATTTAAGCTGCCAAACTGTATAGTAAACAATGGTTTTAAGCAATGCTTTAAATACTAAAATGCGAAAACAAAATAAATTAAGAAATGGCGACGATTCAAACAAAGAGTGTGCATAAATAAATGAAGTCCCGTAATTTATAAACAAAATTTTTATAAAAAGAATAATACATTAATCGGCGAAAAAACAGCATACAGAAAAATTGATCACAGCAGTGTAGTGTTTTTGTTGGGAGAGCTCAAGAGTGGCCTTTGTGCTTTAGTATTAGGTTGCGGTAGGCGTAGGCACAGTGTTCGGTGTTTGCGGTAAAATTCATACGTTTATTCTTTTTTCTAATGTTTCTAACGTGGAGCGTTTATTATAATTTTTCTCCTCTTCTAAAATGGTGACGTTCTCAAAATCCGGGTAGTGGCCCGTGTCTTTACAATGTGCTGATAATGCCGTTTTATTATCAGAAAAATTCTTACTTAATTTTATGTTTAATTTGTGACCGGATATCCTTGTCTTGAGTTTAGATTTTGTAGTACCCATATATACTTTCTCGCATATGTGGGACCCGTCGCCAGTACAAGGAATCCGATACATTACGTCAGATTTTTCCTATTTCGCAATGGGATCTTTCAGTTTGCTGAATACTTTTTTTAATGGGTTGCTGTAGGTAAAGGCTAGCTGCACCGTTTGCTTGTCATATATTTTGGAATTTTTCATACTATCCGAGAGCACCGGGATATAAGTAACCGATTTATAAATTTTTGCAGTTTGATTTTCCCTATTATTATCTTTATCACGCCTAGAGTAAAATTCGTGTATAAGTTTATAGGTTAATTTCGTGCGGAAGTCAATATTTTTCAGGGTATCCTTAATGATATTGATGTTTTTGTTGTGGTACAATGTGTCGCTGATGGAGAGAACACGCCTCACAAAATTTTTGGCAGTGTTAATTTTTATCTTTCTAGCATGCTGCGAGTAGAAGTTAATCAATCTTTCAGATGTTGTGGGTTTTTTTGTACCAGTCTATTGTTAATCGGTTATCTCTCTTAATTATTAGGGTATCCAAAAAAGGTATTTTTCCGTCCTTTTCTATTTCGATCGTACACTTAATAGATTTATGATACCCGTTGAGTAGATTTAACAGTTTGTCTGTGTCATCCGTTTTTACTACGGCGAATAAATCGTCCACATATTTAGTTAACAATCTACGTTTGTTGGCCGATTCCATTTCCAAACGTGTTAAAGATCCTCCATCACAATATCGGCTATGACTGGTGATGCTGGATAACCCATGGGCATTCCTGATCGTTGCTCATATATTTTATATCTGTATTTAAAGTAACGATTCTCTTTAATACAAAACTTAACTACAGTTAAGAACAGTTCCTTTGTCATGGACGTGTTTTCCTTTATCTTGTCCCATTTTGATCCTATGACTTCAAGCGCCAAATCTACTGGTATACTAAGGAATAAAGACACAACGTCGAACGACACTAAACTCTCGTCATCATACAAATACGTATTGTATATTTTATTTTTAAATTCAATTGCGTCTTTGATGTTATATTTAGATGATAGGGTTCGTTTGTTAAGAATTTGTACAACATATTTACATAAATTGTAGGACGGGGAATTAACGGACGAAGGGATAGGCCGAAGTGGAATTCCTGTTTTGTGATCTTCGGCAGACCATAAATACGGGGTGGATTGGACGTTTTACAATTGAGACGATACCTTTGTTTCAAGTCAATGACCTTGTTATTGTATAATTTATCCACTATTTCGTTGTTTTTTGCTTGAAGTTGATTTGTGGGGTCTCGTTTTAGCACTTTGTACGTCAAAACGTCGTTTAATATTGTTTGCATCTTTTTGTTATATTCCATTTTGTCCATTAATACAGTGACGTTTCCCTTGTTTGCATTGAGAACCAAAAGTTGTTCGTGGTTTTTTAAGAATTGTTTTGTGGAGCGCAATGTTTCTAGCGTAAATCTATCCCTTACAATACTTAAATCTCATTTATTTATGCACACTCTTTGTTTGAATTGTCGCTATTTCTTAATTTATTTTGTTTTCGCATTTTAGTCTTTAAAGCATTGCTTAAAACGTAAGTTGTGCTGATGATTTATGTTAAATATATTTATATTTTTTATATGTTGTTTAAATGTAAAAATGACTTATGTAAAAAATGTTAATATTTGATAAATTTATTAGTGATTTTGTATTGTTTCTTGCAGCACTGATGATGATCTTTGACTGAGGTCGAAATATCGATTAAATTAAATAATTAAACACAAAAATCAAGTGTTTTATTTATAAAAATAGGCCTTAAGCCCAAAATAAAATAAAATAAAATAAAAAAATATGATTAAAATAAATTAAAAATAAAAAACTAATTTATGTAGTTATATCGGCCTACTGATTTGTAACATGGCTGGTTCGAATCGAGTTCAAGGCCTAACAATAATTATTTTGTCTTATTATTGTTATGATAATTTTTTTCTTTAATGAAAACATTTTTTGAATTCGAATAGAAAGAAAAAATTTAGACAACTGCCAAAGCTCGTTGTATAGATCCATTTCGGGAACTGCTAAATGCCTTCATCGGCAACGTTTAGTCGCCGCTGCTATAACCATTTCTCCCACAGATGTCGCAGCGCTGTGAAAACCAATTGACAAGAGACATTATATAAGTAGAAATAATGAAGCCAAACAAACAACCGCTGTGATAGCTGAATTGTTATAGCAGCGGCGCGTAAACGTAGCCGATGAAGGCATTTAGCAGTTCCCGAAATGGATCTATACAACGAGCTTTGGCAGTTTTCGAAATTTTGTCTTTCTTCTATTCTAATTTAAACAATCTTTTCATTTAAAAAAAAACTGTATCAGGCCTTGAGTTCAATTCGAACCCGCGATGTTACAAGTCAGTAGGCCGATATAACAACAAAAATTGTAATTCGTTATGTATAATAAACCGAAAATTTAATAAAAGCTTGTCGGTATTGGTTGTTAGCGATAAGAAGCCCACGAAGCTTTTCTCAAAATAAAATTACCAATTAAAGCTCATCAATCTATCAACTATTGCCAGTGCAACGCTTAGTATAATATATATGGCATAACTACTAAATAGGTCGATTTCTAGCCCATTTTTTTAACGAAGTGGAATTTAGGGCCAGATTATGGTTATGACGCCGTATTCACTCTTCTATGAAAGGAACTTTTTTTCGAACGAGAAAAACGTACTCGTTGCGTTGAACATAATTTGTCACTCAGCCTTCTCTCTCGAACAACAAGACACTACAAGCCCCTTTCTAAAACAATGTAGAACGAATTTCGAACTAACCGAACCTTTTCGGTGTTAAAGCCAAGATTGCAACGACCTTTCAAACACATTTGAAAGCTGGAGTTCACTTTTTTCTATAAATGGGACTTTTCTTACCTCACTTATTAAATAATGTAGTATTTGTATATTTCTTTACACATCAAACTTTACGAGTAATTGGCAGCAACTCCTGTTTTTTTGTTGCTTGATATTTAAATTTTTCTAAATTTTGATAAAAAACGGACACCCTAATTAGTATGCTTGTACAGTGTACACATACTGTGTATATGCAAGTATTGCAACATAGAGCTAGTACTTGTTCCATGAATGCGCTTAATGAAATTCATGTTCATCCTGCCCATGCATTCCGACTATTAGAGACAGTGTTTTAAATGAAGCTGCAAAAAGGTGCTAATCCAATCAAAGAACACAACCGTTTTTGAGTTGAAATACAATTAATACAATTTAACACCACACAAAGAAAAAAGTTTAGTTGGATGGTTTGTAATGAAAAATCACTTAATCATGGACAAACGATAACACTGGCACACAAAATTTTCAAGAACCAGATATATAACAAATGTATTTCGAGGCACATAATACAAATCGGAAATCGATACGAAGATTATCTGAGACTTGGTATAATCTCGATTTTAGAGCGTTTTCAAATTATAAGCAACGTTTCCCTAGGGATTTGCGCTGCATCTCAAACCAATCTTAAGCGTTAGAGTGTCGATAAAGAGCTGGTTGAAAATGCACTCAAATACTTTTTTTCAAAATGGGAATTCCTATGGAAATTGGCAAATGAGGCAAAAATTGGCGAAAACTCAACTCTATATTCTATGTTCTGACGAAGTTATTATTAGGGGGACTCATGAAAGCATATAAACTTATAAGGTGTAAAATTATATCCATTTACACACGCTGTTATATGAACGAACCTGGTAATACTCTTGATAAACTTGATTGTTAATCAGCTGTATTATTGCCAGAAAAAATTTTTTTGATTGTTATACAAATTAAAAAATGCCAAGATTAAGTGAAACTTCAAAACTAAAACGCCTTTACTTGCCGATGTTGGAGATTTCTGACGAAAATGCCTGCTGTAATGTCTGCAAGGTTGCATTCCTTTGAGTTTACCGCGTTTACACAATGAAATGTGCGCGTAAATTTATACAAATTGTGTAAATGATTTTTCATACAAAATTTGACAGTTCGTTTACGCACTAGATAAATTTATACGTTTACACACTTTATAAGGCATTTATACGGTTACATGAGTCCCCCTATTATTTTTTGAGTGTGAAAACAAATTTCATTGAATAATGTGGCAGTACTAAACTGAATAAAGTTTGCTGCTCTTTTCGAGAGTTACAGCAGATACAAAATTAAGAATAGAGATGTTGCAGGAAAGAAAAATCGTGTGAAGCAAGCTTCACAAAATTCTGGTAGGTCACATTCACCACTTAGCACAGCAGAATTTGTTAAACTACCACTGTCTGTATTTGTTATTTAACAATTATTTGTACACTTTTTATTCAGCTAATGTGTTAAGAATTGTAACATTTACTCTCTAAATCTCCAATCAGTGTATTTGTGTGCTTAAATTATGTTAAAAATAGCGTTAAGATTTTTGGTGTGGTGGAAGTGACCTACTAGAATTTTGTTACGCTCCGCTGCTGTCCACCGAAGTTTGCGCCTGCAACATCCCGACTCCTTATATTGTCTCTGGTTACAGAAAGCGTTAAGGCCGCGGCAGAATGAAATTTTTCATATACATGCGTTTAACACAAGCTTATGCAACCCAGTGACATCACCACAATCACGCAAGATGTTGCATTTATAAATATGAAGGAACTTCAGACTTGGCAATTGAAGTTTACTTCGCCTTGGTTATTCATATACAAAATTTTGCGAATCACTGTTATAAATATTTTCACTGTACAAGAAATATACTTTCTAACATATTTTGTGTCCTATTCATCTGTTAAATTGCAGTTTTTAACTGTGCAAAATGTTTGAAAAGTTACCAACGTGTGAGAAAAATAATTTCACTTGCAAAGTGTGCCAGCACTCTTAGCCAAAGCAAATGCCAAATTCTTCTTCGTATGCTTTGCTTGCAACAAAATTTGCAAATTGGCTATTTTTTCATGTCAGATGGCGCCAGTGTAGATCAACGGTAGATACATAAAAATACACGCAATATACTCATAATGCATAATAGCCGTGTTTTTTTTACACGCGTATATGTTTCGTTTGCGCGTGAAAAAAAAACGTCTATCCTCGCTTAGATAATGCTTAGGAGACCCATCTAACGGCAGTGGTTAAATAACTAACATAACAGCACAGGGTGTACCGAAAAGCGGAGACACAACCCTCTGATGGCCATAGGGTATAACATATAGCTAAATCAGTTGCGATGAATTGTGGACACTTATTGAATACATAGAATTAGTGTAGAGGGTGAAACAAAAACACATATTTCAGTTACATCTGAGTATAATGCGTATTGAAATTTAGTAGGACAAATTTTATTCGCAGCAATTTCAGAGGTGTATTTAAAGTTTGTCGCTAAGCACTTTATATAAAGTTTAAGCGTAAACGTATATAGAATTTAAAAAAAAACACAGCTAATATTGAGTTAAAGGCATCTATATGACGGGGCTTTGAAGACCAATGGTGCACTCGAGAGCTTCGGAAAACTATTCGGCGTTCACATATATGTGGTGCGAGCACAGCGACAGAGATTCAGTAAAGAAAGCAGTCAATCAGTTTAAGCTTTTACTTCAAGCAGTAAACAACTCATGAGTCAATTCTATGCTCAAACATTATCCTTGTTAACACATACTACAACAACAAAACGTTTGCATTCAGAGCTCTGCCAGCGTTGATCACCACTGGTTTAATCAACTCTGTCATGTACTGGTACACCATTTTTTCCTAAGTGCTTCGAAAACCATACTGAACCGAAGAAATTGTTGGAGTGGTTTTCTGCCATGGTTTTGAATATTTTTTTATAGCGAAATCAAATTTTGCTAGCAACTAGGCGGTAAATTCATCTGAATGGTCTTTACTAGGAGTTTTAATTAAATGCAAACTAACAACGAAGAAGAATATCATTCAATTCAACTTTGTATGCACATTTTAACATAGATTTGCTCAGAAAATTACTTCAACAACGTCATTTACATAAATCTTAAATGAAAAGCTTGTTATCCTTCTCGTAGAACATGAAAATAAAGGAAAAATCATTTATTTCTGCCAATAGAAATACTGGGCCCGTATCCGTGTTCGAACTCAATTTTTTAAATCGTAATAGCACTAAAATGGTGATTAGGATTGAGGTTATACGTGTAATAGTGGCTACAAGTAGGTACTTATTAGAGTCACAATGTATTCTCATTTTTACGAAAAGCTGGACAGATTCATATTTATCGTTTGAGTGAACTTGATTTCCGTGATCGAAATTCATCTTTCTAAATACAATAGCTCTGAAATCGCAAACCCTTTGAGTGACATATGAGCCTTTCAATGCACAAAACGATTAACTCCATAAAACAGAAATTAGAGAAATGCGATGAAATAATGTGCATTGTTTTTTAAAGTTCCCATTATAATATAAATTCAAATAAATATTGTGTCATGCATACATAAAGATGTAGCTTTCATCTAAAAGTATTTAAAATAAATAAGAAAGCAAGCCAAAAAACTATCGTCAGAAATCTTACAATTTTTATGTGACTTGTGGAGTTAATCGAATTGGCAAGTGAAAAAGTAATAAATTTAAATTCAGTGTTTAAATTTTTAAGTTTCTTCTCACAAAAAAGTTAAGTATTCGATATTTTTATTACAAATTTTTCCCGAAAATTAATGTTAATAGTTCTATTATAATATTGTTACGAATATTAGCAATACTAAGGGATACTATCATCTCTAAGCCGATACTAAGCAGTGACTTGTATGTACATAAACAAATCAATCATTATGTCTACACATATGTACATGCCAGCAGCGGAGATATGCTCACAAAAGTATGCAATCATCAGCAAAGTATTTCTCACACATCCAATGCATATATCTGAGATGCTCACAAAAGTAGGCAATCATTGTGCAAGTATCACTCACATATACACGCGCATATGAGAAGATATAAACGTGCATCTGTAGTTTATAGCTGGTGAGTTTATAGCTGGTAAACAAGTAGTAAATTCTAGAAGAAGAAACGCCTAGAAGTATGCGAACGAGACACCACAGAGTATAAAAGGAGCTAAAGCTGAGTAAGCAGTAATTAATTTGACTTAAACACGCTATTGGTTGCGAAGTATAAGAGTTATTGTGAAGTACTCTAATAAAGACCATTTTGCATTATTGAATATTGGAGTTATTTATTCAACAGTTAGCGATACGATTGTTAGTAGAAGGTTGCAAATAAGCGGAATTTCCCGAAATTCGTTACAATTGGTGTCAGAAGTGGGATTGTTGAATAAAATCCGAAGATTTTCGGTACACCAAGGACATGATGAAGTGGAGTGAATTGAAGATCCAGCAACTGAAGAAGGAGTTGCAGAGCCGTGGATTGAATACAACCGGCAATAAACTCGAACTTCAGGCACGACTACGAGAGGCAATGGAATTATAAGGAATGAACGTTGAAAGTATGTCTTTCATATTGAGCAACAAATTGGAGGAAAAATGAAACACCGCACACAATGGCTAACACAGACCTGAACATGATATTGGCTGCAATATCGGCACAAATGTCCGGAATGTGATCACAAATATCCACCAACATTGTCATCACAGCTGGAATCACAGAAGACACGACAAGAAGCACGTTTTTCAGAAATGTCGACACAGATTACATCTAAGATGGAAGCACAAGAGGAGCGCTTATCATTGCAGGTGGCGCAAATGTCTTCGCAGTTGGAAGCACAGGAAGCAAGGGTAACATCAAAGCTGGAAGCACAGGATACCAAAATTGTGCAGCTTGAGAGCAAAATCGAGGCTGAGGTAGATGCTTTAAAAGGTCGTATACAGGAGCTGCAACTAAATCGCCCGGCTGATTCAGCCAGTAATACGAAGGTACGACAAGAACTATAATTCGGAAGGTTTCTTGGAGGGAGATTTGGTACTGCTATACAACCCTCACCGGCGAAAGTGTTTCCATCCAAATTTTGGTGCAGTTGGGAAGGCCCGTGCAGAGTTTGTGAAGAGGATCAGTGGGTGTCATCTACCGTATACAAGCAATTGGGAAGCCACGAAATAGAAGGGTGGATCATTTGGAGAGGCTAGCAGCGGTTAGATCGAGAGATTTGTCTGATCGGGATGATCAGACTTAGGTGGAGGGCAGTGTGACGAATATTAGTGACACAAAGTGATACTCACATCACTAGTCTAATGCTAAGTAAATGAAGCCACAACAACAATAAAGCAGGCAGTCCTTGTATCTACATAAACGAATCAATTATTATGTCTACACATATGTACGTACACGCAGCGGAGATAGACGCGCAAACACATGCATATATCTTATCTGAGATGCTCACAAAAGTAGGCAATCATTTGTGCAAGTATCACTCACATATACACGCGCATATGAGAAGCTATAACGTGCATCTGTAGTTATAGCTGGTTTTATAGCTGGTAACTAAGTTAAATTCTAGAAACGCCTAGAAGTATGCGAAGAAGGAAATCACAGAGTATAAAAGGAGGTAAAGCTGAGAATCAGTAATCAGTTTGATTTAAGCACACTATCAGTTGCGAAGTATAAGTGCTATTGTGAAGTATTTTCAAAGTAGTCTAATAAAGACCATTTTGCAATATTGAATATTGGAGTAATTTATTCAACAGTTTAGCGATACGAACGTTAGTAGAAGGTTGCAAATAAGAGGAATTTCAGTAAATTCGTTACAATATATATCACATACAATCGTTTGTTCATATAAAAGGTTTAACATAATTTCTTAATTTCTCTCTTTTTCTTTCATAGGTCGTGGTGGCGGTCTGGGCGGTGGAGGAATGGGTGGAGGCATAGGTGGTGGCGGCGAAGGTCTACTTAGCGGCCTTGGTGGTCTTGGTGGTGGTTCTGGCATAGGCGGTGGTGGAATGGGTGGTGGTGGTCATCGAGGACGTCGGAAACAGAATCAAGATAAAAAACAATTCCAAATGTATATACCGATGTATTTGGCTGCAACCACTTTTGGCTGGACCATGGTAGCTGCCAAAGCTGTAGGATTACTGACACTTAAAGCATTATTAGTTTCCAAGTTGGCATTCATTGTGGCTGCAATGGTTGTCATCAAAAAGTTCATGGATAACGCGTCAGAGAAGTAAGTATAAATTGACATAAAGTATTCATGAAGGTGTTTATTTATGGATGACTAAATATGTATTTAGATAAAGACATTCATACATGACATAAGTTTGATGTATTTTCATTGATTTTCTGTTAAGTTAAAACAATTTTTGAAATCTCTTGTTTTTGAAAGAAAAATGTATAGCTCGTGACGTTTGACATTTGCTGTATTGTGATGAATTTTTTTACGAGCAAATAAAGCTTTTCCCTTCACAATAAAAATATTTGCAGAAAAAAATTAGAAAAGTAAGTATATTTTTAAAAGCGAAAGTGCGATTTCACTGAATTTTTTTGCTCAGTGTACTCGAAGCTTCTTTTTTAAAGTTCCAAAAAGAAAAAAATTAACTATACATTTTTTTGTTAGGAAGTCCAAATATCGGCTGGTATCATTACTTCAAGTCATTGCTGGCAGTTATGCATTGGAAAAAATAGTGCATAGAGCAGTGGTCAAAATTCAAAATTCTTACTGTGTAGTAGTGCTTCAGTCGTTGATTACCGAGCAACAAGTCAACACGTATGCACGCATATTTGTTAACACTACTACTGGCAATACGCTGTTATTTTCGTTTATCTGCACATTCGTATATAAATGTCATTCGCTCGTTCACAATAGTGCCCGTTTTTGGTCGACTGTTACTTAAGCGATTTTATCTCAAACCGCTTAGTCAACTGCACTAGCTTACTTTGTGTTGTTGCTTTCTATGAAAGTCGCTAATCCACCTGGCGTTTTATTTCCACTGCCTTACAAAAAAAACAGCTACTATGTATGAAGTGAGCACGATTAAATATTCACTAGCTGACAACCTCTGGCATAGCGATACGAGAAAAAATAACCGCCCATAAGCGCTGCACTGAGCAGCACACCTAATGATTTCTATATTCGGTCATATCCAAGCTCTCATGATAAGAACAAGCGTCAACCTAACGACGTTAACCGACCAACGAGGACAAATTTCTCACTAATATCATACTCCTATTAAAAACCGAAAAAATATATTTCTTTAGCCTTTGAAAAATCATAGTTTTTAAGTTCATATCCGAAATCATTCTCCTAATATTCTCCAACCTTGAAGTTCTCAAGTTGATATCCAGAATCTTTCTCCATTTGTTTTCCAACCATTGATAAGTTTTGAGTAGCTCATAACTCTCGAGTTGATCTACAACATCAAATCCAACTTTTTTCGAAGCTTTGATAAATTTTGAGAAACATATACATACCTAGTTCCCGAATTGATCTCCAACAACAGTTCAGTTATTCTCCAGCCTTAGAAAAACTTCGATATACCTATCGTTTTCAAATTTGTATCCGTTCGATTACTTGAGAACTATATTTTTTTCAACTTGAGAAGCAGCATTTTTGGCCAAAAATTAAATGTCCTTTTTTGTTAAGAACGCTATGTTACTTAATTTGAGCCATGTTTACTGGCTTATCACAGCAGACCTCGTAGGTTTTTAGAGATGTCGCTCACCTTGGAAAAGAGGCAGTTGCATCGAGCGATTTATACGAGCATTATCGTGAAAGTTAATGGGACTTAACATAACTTAAACACATAACTACATACGAATTATGTGATGTGTGGAAGATAATATATGCGAAAGAAGGCAATTGGGAAAAACTTTACAACAACTAAGGCATGTAGCTGAATGCGTTTATAACCATTTCAACTATCGTAGGAGTGCGGGTTCGACTCCCACTCCCGGGAGAAAAGGCTTTGAAGAGATTTACAAAGTATAATCGTCCTGATGTCACGTTGTTTAAATTACTCCCAAATTATTAAATAAATTATAAAATTAAAAATTGCTTGAAATAAATGTTTTCATACATTTAAAGCGATACGGGCAATCCCCGTTAACTCATATAAGTAGACAACATTTCGTTAATTCGTTGTAGTTCTATAAATAGAACAAAAAATAACAACAAATACCAAGTTTCTCTGAAAACCGCCTTACAAACAGTTATAACTTCAACACATAACTACATACGATTATGTGATGTGTTGAAGATAATATATGCGAAAGAAAGCAATTGGGAAAAACTTTACAACAACTAAGGCATGACGTAGCTGAATACGTTTATAACCATTTCAACTATCGTGGGAGTGCGGGTTCGACTCCCACTCCCGGGAGAAAAGGCTTGAAGAGATTTACAAGGTATAATCGAAACAGCTGTCGCCTTGTCCGTCCTGATGTCACGTTGTTTAAATTTTTCCCAAATTATTAAATAAATTATAAAATTAAAAATTGCTTGAAATAAATGTTTTCATACATTTAAAGCGATACGGGCAATCCCCGGTTAACTCATATAAGTAAATGGGAAAGTTAATGCGTCTGAATTCAGATGATGGCTAGGAGGACCTGACACCAGAACTTGCTCACCGACCAAACTCATGAACCTAATCGAAAACTTTTGGACCTGAGTATGTTATAAAATAATGCCGTCCTTTTGGCATATAGTTACGAGAAGTTTTATAGGACCTATGCTACTTACTGCTTTCATATCTGACAGGAATAACAACTAAAACTTCTAAAATCCCGTAAATGACAAAAGTCTCAAGACTAATGCAAATTACTGCAGGAAAGATCATGGTGAGCTAGCAATCTTTGTAGAGATATTGCTTAAGTTATGAAGCGAACACCTTCTTCATTGCTATCCGACTGAAGTGCATGAGTCCTGCCCTATGTACAGACCACTTTTTTTGCGCCGGTGGTATTCATTTTAATGGGTTAATCTTAACTTTTGTTCAAACACTTTTTACTAGTATAATAATTATTTAAATGATCTTTGTCTACCCCTCACTATTGTTGGTCTTTATTTAGTCTACTTTGGGAGTAGTACAATTATACTTCAATATCACGTACTTCGCTTTAAATCAAAGCGTGTTTAAATCAAACTGTTTAACTGATTACTCAGCTTGCGCTGCTTTTATACTCTCGGTTTTCTACTTCACCCATTTCTCCTAAGGTCTATTCATTTGCGAACAGTTTGAGAACAATTGTATCTCATGCTTGGTTACCAGCTATATACATGTATATTTGTAGTTTATGTTTTTCTTATAGCCATATGCTTGCTATGTGTGAGTAACTACTTCGGCTGATGACTTCATGTGTGTGTGTGAGATATCTCTTCTTTGCCTTGTACATAGTGTTGCCGCTTGCTGTGTTTTGTTGTTGCGATTATTTACTAACAGCATAGTGATGCTAATATTCGCCACACTATTACCAACTCTCATAAATGGATAACTTTTTATATTGTAGAATGATGTATCAATTTCCCGAACACACACCTTACATGATGCCTTACAGCATGGATTATGGTATGCATCCGGAAATGGCTTCTGGTGGTGAAATGTATCCGGCTGCATTACAATTAGCTGCAACGCAACATCAAAGCGTTGGACACCCTGGTCTTGAAAGTTTAGCTGCCGAGAGTAGTTTGCATCATAATATAGCCGATATGCAAAATAGTACACAAGTTTTGGCTGCATTGAATGCTGTACATATGGGACCGAAAGTGAAGCGAGAGGATTCATGGCTGGCAAAGAGTGAGTATGATTTGTATGCGAAGCTTTAGAAACTTTGTAGGCGTATAACGTGTACACACAACATTTACATACACCAATTATTACTGCATTCATATACATATGTAATGTATAAAATCAAAATTCAATTATGCTCAGCTGACTGGAGAAACTCGTTACGTGGCATTTATAGTCCATTTAGGCAAAAATTACGGCTGCATCAGCACAAAAGCAATCCGTTTTATGAATATTTGATGCGAAATAAAAATTGGCGTCGCAGGGACTGATGACGAAGTAGCGGTTAAAGCAGCATTGGCTGCAGCATCGACAGTCATTGAAGAGGAGGAGGAACAACAGGATGTAGATTTTGAAGAGGATGATATATTCAATGATGAGAGAGTATAAAGAATACATTCGAATTTTTAGGCATAAAATTAAAAAGGAAGAAACGACAGCAAATTTAACATGAATGTTGCAGAATATCTTGGTCAAGTAGAAGCTGTACAAATTTGAATGAAGTGATAAATGTGTGATTGCTTTTTATGTAAAAACATGAACACAATACGTATATTACTTTGAATAATGTCGTTAATTAAACAGCTAGGCTCATAAAAAATTGTATCTAAAGACTCCTCGTTTAAAACTCTACTACATTACTAACTGCGCGAAGTCGATCAACCTCAAACGGTTGAAAGCTGATTATCCGACTGTAGAGCAAAAGAGCATGAAAGGGCTTGGGAGTGGGAGAAGACAAATGCAATAAGGTATGAACAAGAATAAGAAAAACAAGTAAGGAAGGTTAAGTTCGGGTGTAACCGAACATTACATACTCAGCTGAGAGCTTCATATTTTGCGTCAAAAAACTAATCCAATCAAACATGTTTCATCCGTTTTTTCGTATTTGCTATAGAATTATGGCATTTTTCAAACTTTGCGAAATTTTCGATATCGAAAAAGTGGGCGTGGTCATAGTCGAATTTCGCCTATTTTCAATACCAAGATAAAGTGAGTTCAGATAAGTACGTGAACTAAGTTAAGTAAAGATATATCGATTTTTGCTCAAGTTATCGTGTTAAACGGCCGAGCGGAAAGACAGACGGTCGACTGTGTATAAAAACTGACAAATTAATTGAAAAAGGGCGGAGCCACGCCCATTTTGCAATTTTGTTTTATTTTTGTATTTTGTTGCACCATATCATTACTGGAGTTGAATGTTGACGTGTTGATGTTGACTTATATAGTCTAAAGATATTCAATTTTTTGTTAAAATTTGACCTTTAAAATTTTTTTTAGTGGGCGTGTTCGTTACGATATCGGTATTTTTTTTACAAACGTATAGTAACAGGGGTAACGTTCCTGCCAAATTTCATCTGATACATCAACGACTGCCAAATTGCAGCTTTCAAAACTTTTAAATTACCTTCCTTAGAAAAATGGTCGGTGCCACGCCCATTGTTCAAAATTTTACTAATTTTCTATTCTGCGTCATAAGGTTAACCCACCTACCCAGTTTCATCGCTTTATCCGTTTTTGGTGAAGAATTATCGCACTTTTCGGTTTTTCGAAATTTTCGATATCGAAAAAGTGGGCGTGGTTATAGTCCGATTTCGTTCATTTTAAATAGCAATCTGAGATGAATACCCAGGAACTTACATACAAAACTTCATTAAGATACCTCAAAATTTACTCAAGTTATCGTGTTTACGGACAGACGATTAATTTATGCCTATTCGGATTAGTTTATGCCGTTACGGGGTACGGTTATTCAAACAAAATTAATATACTATGTGAGCTCTGCTCAGCTGAGTATAAAAATGAGAGATAACGTAGAAGATAATGGGATTATGAGAGGAAGCGAAGCTCACTTTTGAAAGGTAGGCAAATCAATTTTTGGGCGGAACAAAATCTGCCGTCTAAAATTCTTTAAATTTTGTTGTGGAAGATGAACAGACGAAAACACCCTAGAACAATGTATGGAATGTTCCATAGTCACGGGTGTGAAAATCTTATTCAATATTTCATCTTTTCATCTTTGAAGCATTATGGAAAACCCATGGGGATTTAAGGTTCTAATATATAGGTTGAGACACTTTAACCTTGAATCAGTACCTTTATATCAAAAAACTCACAATAACTTAGTATATACGAAAATCAAAACAATTTCTATAAATGTCTGGGGTGGGTAAAAAAACGCTATCTATTAATTCATAAATTATAAATACTCTGCGAAAAATGGAAGAACCTTTGTTTTGTTTAAATACTTTTCAATATACAAACATTTGGGAAACCCCATATTGTAGCGTAATATTTTCATGAATGATGTCATTTCTGTAATTTAAAATACAAGTGTCACGGGTGGCATTTATCACTGGTGGGAGCTGTTCGAATTAAACGCCTTTGATGAACTGAATAATAGTAAATAAACTATTCCAAAGGCTAAAAATATGGTTCACGTCGTAGAATTATTGTATGGGCTCAATCAATATATTAGGATTATAAGACGTTTTAGCAATGCCTACTCTTTCTAACAACTGTTTCTGCATACTTGTCACGGGTGGGATATATGTATGTACTTCTTTGTTGAATTGTTCCTTAACAACTTCAAAGAAGACAAAACTAAAATGTTGGATATATTTCAAACGAGCTTCTAAAATTGTATAACAAATATGAAATCAGACAAGGACCTACAAAATTTAGGAATAACAACTTTCGACTTTTTTTTGACGGGTGGGACACAGCTAATACTATTCCATATATCTAACAATAAGAATATAGGGCTTATCTACATTGGTATTTAAATCAGCTTTATTAAATAAAGATGAGTTATATTAGTATTTTTCTTATTAATCACTCGAATGGTAAATCAAACATTATTTGGCAGGTTTTTCAAAACTAGCTGTTTCAACCTAATTAAAAGAGTTAGATCAGCACTTCACTTGAAGAGGCAAAAAAAGGTTTTAAACATACATTTAAAGGTTTAATTTAGTATTTTTAGTTTGATTGAAGGTTTTTACATCATTTTTGTCAACACCTCCTCCAATTTTATAAGAACAATTATTTCCCCACCAAGGTTCACTTTCTCATGGAACATATCATATATATATATTCAATAGCTATATTATAATTTCATATTATAATATTCAATAGATCAATGTATACTATCGGCCACTTTATGTGGGTTCATAACAATCTCGTGAAAAGGCAATATCCAGACAAGTTTTTTTGTAATATAAGCTATATACCAAAGGTGAAAATTAAGCAAAATTGTTTTAATTATATTCATATTTGCTCGAAAGTTTTGTGGGGATTTTTTTGCGGATTTTGTTTCGTTGGCATTATTTATGGTCGGAATTTCAAGCACATGGGGTGGGCAGCCAAGCTTACACTTTTATAATATAAGAAAATAAGATAACATAAAACCTCTGTATCATCTTTTACATATTACAGCAGCAGCAGTGGGAGTGGGAGTGAGAAGGCCACTGGTTTACAACTACATACAGCCGCACCATCCATATTATCGCGCTTGATGAAATGGTCGAAAAACGCTGCTAGCCAAATTTTGCCACCCTTAGAAAAACAATTTTAAAGTAAATTTTTTTATGTCATAAAATGTACTTAGAGTGTAGTTACAAGTTATATTTGTAATTTAATTAACATTCGTTGTCATAGATTTTAATAATAATAGAATTATTATTTTTAATTGCAATCATATAAAAATGAGCAAAATAAAAAAATACAAAAAAAAATAGTGTTATTTAATAAGAATAGAATTTTAACTAAAGACTAATAGGTCAAATATAACACACACACTATTTTTTAAGTAAGTAATTTAAGTGTTAGTTTTTTTATAATAAACAATGCGACTTAGCAAAAATGCTACAAAATTCGGAAAAAAAAATGTTAGAATAAATGCATGTTGGAGAGGAGTTGAAGTTAGTAAATAAAAATATATGTTAATTAGTTAATTAAAATATTAAGATTTTTTTTTATATTTTTACAAAATAAAAATAAGGTTCAACAAAGTTGGAAGATTTTCTTTTATTTCAATTTTATAACCTAAAAAAACTTTTTAAAATAAAATACAGAATTTATATATTAAGTTAAAATTTCATATACAAACTTGCATTATTAATATATAAATAACTTGAGAAACTATTTTACTTAAAGCAAACAACAAATGAAAAGTGTTAAAAGCTTAAGTAGCTTAGCTCGTTTTATTTTATTGTTTATAAATTTTTGTACAGTAAATAAAAGCATAAATTGTTATGGATAATAAAACAAAGTTTTCATAAAAAAGTAGTTAATGTTTCGCTTAATTTTTTAAACCTTATAATATAAACAATTTTCTTTTTTGGTTTCAGTGGGAAACTGAAAAAGCTCTTCAGGAAATGAAGTAAGTAAGTTAAAGTCTGAGAATCAATTGAAAAAATATTATAGTTGTCTGAAACAATCTTACATATATGTTTGTAAATATTAAACAAACAAATAATTGCTACTGAAAGTTATAAGTTGGTAACTTGGGTTAACAATAAAACATTAAATAAATAAAAAATTAAATAAATGATCTTTACATAATAGCATTATAATAAATAAATTAACTAATAAATAAATAATTTTATAAATCAATTAACAATTAGTTCTTGTACGTTCGCATTCTGTACTAAGCTTTTTTCACTTACATCACACTCGTCACAATTCCACACTATCTGAATGGCCCTTTAATTACTAACAGCCTCATTAGCTTTGACGCTATTCAACATTGCAAACCTAAACAAGTACCCTGCAAAAAGTCCAGTTGTGTCATACTGGAGTACATACTAATATACTCCACTGTAATGCAGCAATGGACCCACTCATGTTTCTACACGAACATATTGTAAGCCGATCATTGTTCGATTTTAACGATTGTAATCACTGCACGATGTTTATTGGACTGTGGGTACTCCATGGATTACTCTGATGTAATGCGGAGCTGGAGTATATGGTCCACTCCTAGGACATCGCAATGTTAATTGGACCATATCTTTTGTATGAATTGTGGTTAATTTTGGAGCACTCGCTTGGTCCATAGCGAGTACTCCATACATGCATGCATGGAGTACTCGCGATTTTGCAGGGTAACGCAGGGTACGGAATCTTGTTCGCACTGTCGGCTCAGTCTGCGAATTGTGTAATAAAATGTTGAAGTATCGAAATTTGGCTAGAGTTCGGCCGAAGAAGAGTTTTTGCACAGAAACCGAACCGAACATTCGGTTTCCAATTAAATTTTTTGATTACATTTTTACACTCACTGACAGTCAGCTGTTGTCAAAAAAGTGTTGCCATATAATTAGTATGTACTATTGTGATCTCCATATTTATGTGAGCTTTGACAAAACAGCATTTTTTGTTTTCATTTCCATCAGGCTGTCGGTCAATAAAGTTCAATATCATTAATAGCACACATTTTTTTGGTACTGCAAGAAACCTTGGCTAATCAAAAAGACAGTTCAAAACACGCCAAAAATTTTCGATTTCGTCGGTCGGGGTCTATAAAACTGCAGGATAAATTGTCTCACTGACAAACAGCTTATTTTTAGACATATACGTAATAGCTTTGTTTCTTTGTTGTACTCAATGTAATTAGTCATTCGCCCAAAACTGCATATTTCGTATTCATCCACCATGAAAATACTGCCGATAAATTTAGTCTAGGCTCTATTTTTTTTCTTAACTATTCAACACCAATTGATACGTTTTTGCATAGAAGAAAAAGCGTTTTTTAAACTGTATCATTTGTACACTAACTGGCTGTCACATGATTTCATGAAAGTGTTGCCAGATAATCGCTATATTCCTTTGGTGTGCTCAAAGTAATCTCTCGATCCAAGTTATTTTTTCCTTACACATTTGCATATATAACACACGTTTAGGGGAACCTTTGGCAATTGGAATAACGCAAAATTTTGGAATAGCTGAACACTAAAATACTGCCGCTTAATCAACAAATCTACCATTTCTACCATTACAGAAGGCTTTGGCCATTAAAAAATAAACTCAAACTCATGCAAAAATGTTTGGTTTCAGCTCAAACTTTGGTCATTTTATGAGTCGAAGGCTATATGGTCATTGAGAGTAACATGAAAACATTTCCGATTAATAGACAAACCAATGCAGATTTTGAACGTTCGTTACAACTGTAATGTTTTCAGAAGAAAGTGGTAAACTGTGACATATATTCTATGATTTGTGTGAAGCTCCGATAACTGTTTAGGTACATCAGTTGTTCGCCATCTATGTCAGTCGTCAGTATAGTTGTCGTTGTCATATTCGCCTTCGTAGTCGTCCTTGGCTTCGTAGTTTTTACATTTTATTGCAGTTTTTCTGCATTTGCTACAAATTATTTTTATACAATTTTTTTGTTTGTTTGTTTGCATGCAACATACTCCTTACATTCTCGATGCTTAAATTCATCTACATATGTATATATACATAAACTATACTTTATTTACTTCAAATTATAAATTTGTACCAATACGTATTGCATGTGACTATCTTACATTCCAGCACATCGCTCTTTAGTGTTTCTCCTCTTCTGGAATTTGCCCATTGTATGCCATTTCATGCGCTTCTTGCGCTTTTATTTGCGCTGGCACTTCAGCCATGCCCTCTATAAAACCGTCTAAGGCACGTGACCAACCTGAACTGTATGAATCGTGATGTGGTATCTCAACGACATGTTTCTTTTGTGATAGTAATTTCTTCAGCGCTATTATAACTGACAATAACAATGCAATCTTGGATACAATTAATGCTTTGCCCGCCAGCAAGAATAAACCTTTGAGCATAATAGCGCCCACAATACCCGCTTTACCCATCATCATCATTATCATTGGCATCATATTTTTCATTTTTCCACGTCCCTCTTCAAGCGCTTCAACAGGGCTAACCGAAACGCCAAAGTTTAAATTACCTTTCGGTTCGGTGCTGAGTACAAAGTCGGCATTATCTGAAAATTTATAGCGTAACGTGCGTGAACGTATGAATTTCCAAATTTTTCCAGCCACAAGTAAGCCAAGCGTTTCATCATCTGAATCTATGGAGCGTGCCAACATTAAATCCTCATCGGGATCATCCGGTATGGAGTCGATATCTCTGTGAAAATTTATGAAAATAAATGTAAATGTTTGGATTTCTACTTATTAGGTTTTTTCTTTCGTTCGGTAAATTTATATTTTCTGATAAAAAGAAAAACAGTTTTTTTTAACAATCTATAAGAAAAATGACGAGCTATGCTTTTTACAATGCCGACTTTTACAATCCCGACAAAACGCAATCCAGAATGGTCAAATGACGAGCATAACCAAACACCAAAGAGACAAAAACCTGACAAAATAAAATCGCGACAATAAGCCAGACAAATTTTTAGTAATAATAGAACATAAGACGAGGAATGAAAATAAAATAATTTTTTAAAGAATATTCCCAATTTGTCAGGATTTATGTCGTAATTTATTAATATTACTGGTAGACATTTGTTAGTGTCTGGATTATGTATTTAGGGATTGTGTAAGCCGGATTTACGTTATATCCCCTATGATTATTTTATACTCCCTGACGCTTAACCGTCTGCAAACGGAACCAACATTTAAATGCTATAACTTTCGTGTATTGTTACCGTATCTCCCTACTGAAAAAAATCCTTGAGTTGGTATTTTAAGGGTCACCCTCATTTATTAATGTAGATCAAAGTAGTCCCAATAAAAGCAAGTTTGGTCAGTATAGCTTTTATATACATTTATGGTGGTGGTCCAAATTCTTAATTCGATTTTTTACATCAGAACTACTTAATCTAATATGAATCCTCTTAACCAATTAACCTCTTTTATTTTCGAAATTTAGTTATTTGAATCTAAGCCCCCTAATTAAGCTTATAGTTATAGCATCTTAACCCTTTTATTCATGGCTTAACCCAAACAAAAGCTTTTATTTTTGTTAAGAAATCAGACTTGCTCCCAAATTCCCCACCTTCGGCAACTCTAAATCTTCATCACCAAAAATATCTCAAACAGTATCAAGTGCGCGGAAAAGTATGCAACAGTAATTCCATATCGCCACATCGGCAAAATTGTATGTTATCCAACAAAGTGGCAAGGTTAAACTCTAGACTCTAGTAGTCAACTTTAACTAGAGTTTAAACTCGCACTGAAAAACCAGACATTAGAGATTTTTGACGTTGAGCTTTAGCAATAGCGTAGGTTGGAATTTGGGGGCTGAAGCCGGAAAATAAAAAAAACTTTCAAAGATAGATGTCGCCAAATCTCTAAATGTCCCATTTTTTTTTAGTTCTGAAATCAAATAATTTGAATCAGAATAGCTATATAAATCAGTGAACGAACAGCGACACAACTGACTACCGGCCATATATTAAACTATTAGTAATATTTTTTTAATTTTATTCTGAGCTCAATTTGTTATACAGATATATTCATTGCGGCGTGTTGTACAGGGATTCAAGCTCAGATTTCACAATTAAGTCTCAATATATTAAGATCTGTATAAAGTGCATTTGTGGTAAAACAAAGATTACCCTAATGTATGTATCGCTTCGGGGTTTTTCTCAGATCTCTGTTATAGAACTGAGGATTATTATATGCACTGAATGAAAAAAGTGGAGAATTTAACTGAAGTACGAGTCAATTCAATCGATATTTCTGTAAATTTTATCCACCGCAAAATAGCTGCTGAATAAACTTCGCAAAAATTTTAGATTCTGAATTAACTGTTGTAACAGTCAAATCAAAAAAAGTTTATCGATTGTTTGCATAAGCTCTGTTAAAAAAAAATAATAAATAGAAATAAACAATTTTTTCTAAAGATTTTGAAGTTGAATTTCTGCAGGGTCTTCTGTGCAGCCACGGTGGCCGGCTAGCTCGGGTGTGTTAGCTTACAATTATAAATGTCACGCTAAATATGCATTGAAAATAGTTAAAATATAACAGTGGCTGTTGATATTACAGATTTCTGTGTCACAATAGTCACAGGACCAAAGCTCCTCTACAAATTAACTGATGCATTTGTATAATATTCACTTATGTTGGCTGTTGAAATAACCAATGTAAACAGTTCTTTTAACAGAAAAATCGGTTATATTAATTTTGAAACAGTAGTTTTTACAGAATATTGTTATTTTGAGACCAACAGTTTTTCTTCTTGGTGCAATGACCACACAAGTTTGTCCTCGTGACAAAAAACTCTGTTGAATTAACCATAATGCGATCAATTTTGCAACACACCTGATTGGTTGATTTAACAAATAAATATATTTTTTTCAGTGTATGCTAGTAATTAATACCCTGCGCGTCACATCTACACGCTAGATCAATAAAACAAAATCAAGAGTATGATGACCTTTTGCGATTTAGTTGTAAAGCGAGCGTAACCGTCGTCCATTAACTAATTATTACGCAGGCAATTTCATGTGACTTCTCACAAACGGAAGTCGGTATAATTAATGATTTTGTGTTATTATTCTCTCTTGTAGGCGCGAAACAGTAATTTGCTCAAATCTAGCTCGGCAAACCATGCCGCGCTGGTACCTGCTTAATGGATAAAAATATTCACCGTTCAATTGAAAAAGATAATTCGCTATTCACTGAAACTTTAAAATATATGTAGCTTAAAAAGGTAATAAGCAGAAATTTACTAGTCCTTTCCTATTGAGTAATTTATCTACATGAGCAAACCTTAACCCTCACACTTCAATTACCCCAACCACCAGTTTGATAAGCATTTCCCATTTCACATACCGCTTACCTGTTTTGTGAAACCTTAATATTTTCATTAATATCAATTGAAGACTTCTTGAATATTCGATTCATATATACAATCAATTTGAGCATCATACATGAATGATTATCCCGTTGACTGCATTTAATGTTGAGTTTTCGCAGGAAGCCCTCCTCCAATTGATTACGATTCACAATCGGTATCTGTAATAGTAAAGATACATGAAAAACATGTTGAATAGAAAACGAGTGCATAGATACTACGAAATTTAAGTTAACTTTTAGCAGTCGCTATTCGGCTGGAAAAAAAATATATTGTACAGAATGAAATAAATTGAAGAAAATCAGCAAAAAGAAATCATAAAAAGAAAAAAAAACGGAAATTTTTGTATAGAATTTTCCGTATGAGCAGGGACCACCTTCTTTTGAAAACTTTGTTTCGTATTTAAAAGTTAAATCCGTTGAAAACTATTAACAGTATTTCTATAAATAAACCAAATTATCTTATATATTATTTCTAATTGCTCTTATTTGGAATCCAAATCTATAAAGGAAGTTTTGGTTGTAAAGATGGGGATCGTACTATTAGCGAGCTTTTGGCGTTATTATTCGTAGTGCTTTTATTTAGCTATATTTTATTAAAATAATTTGTTAAACATAAACGATTCTGAATACAAAAAGGAATTTATTTGTACTATAGCACTATTGTGGATATTTGATTAAAATTAAAACTGCATTATCGGTAGTTGCTAACATTCACCAGATGGCATGTAATTTATACATAGATGTTTGATTGATAGAACAGCTGATTTCTGTTGATATTTGATATGAGACTTTTATATTTGTTGCGCAAGATGTGCACGGGTCCGTCTCGTTACTTAAATCATAAATAAAAATTGCTTCAAAAAAATGTTTTCACACATTTAAAAGCAATAAGGACAACCCCCGCTTAATTCATACAACCAAATCCATTCAGTTTTCAAAATGAACCTGCCAACAACTAGTGTAGCTTTGGTACCAGCAAACATATAAAATAGGTGCTCTCCAAAGAATAAATTTATTCAAAGAAGGCATTACTTTGGCTGAATGTGTTTGTGGCAGTTCAACCACCGCAGGAGTGCAATTTCGAATTCCACTTACAGAATAAAATATTTTGAAGAGATCTACAAGATATAGTCGAACAGCTTTCTCCTTGTCTGTCCCGATATCACATTGTTTCAATGTGATAAAGTTATTAAATAGACTAAGAAGTCGTCTTTAAATTCTCCAATTGACTGGACTCTATATCCAGAATAAAAGTTTTTAAAACAGTTCCTTTTCTGTTTAGAGACTTCAGCTGGAATCATAGATCGATACCAATAGATATACGAGGAACATACAATGCCTAAGATTGGGGTCGCCTAAGTAGCTATTTAATAGGGGCGTGGATTTCATAAACTAATTGGAATCAATTGAACATTAGAACGGATGTATGATACAATGAACCACAGTTTTAATGAATTCAAGAATATTTCGAGATAATCCCTCCCAGATGTTCGAGTTTTTAAAAAGACACGAGCGTTTGCGTAATCACTTTGGTAGTTATGGCTTAAACAGATACAATACATCACCGTCAGGACGTACGCAATTTTCCACTGAGAGCGCATACGTGGAGTAGAGTAGCGGCCTGGTGTTAATATTTTAGTTCACCAATAAAATTTTAGTTATCAAAATTACAACAACATTTCGACTAATAGCATTGCTTGATTTTAAACAAAAATTTTTCACTCGCATATTATAAATGTCAAACAATAAAGTGCAACATATGTGACGGGGTTGACTTATATCAAAAGTGCAACTGTGGCAAGGTATGATGGATGCGACGACTGATACATTGCTTCTTTGGCGTTTATCATTTTAATAAACACAGCCAACTCTGCTGTCAGTTTCTTCCTTGTCCGCTAAGTAATTGACGTATTGTATCTGTTTAAGCCATTATGTCTTCGACGCTTTTGTAGCGGAAATTTGGCGGATTTTTCACATGCGTGCGTTTAGCTTATAACCGTCACAGTAGGTTTTAGGTCTAGATCTATTATTAATATTGTTTACTTTTGCACTTTTCTTGTGCTTGGTTCTGATAATAGTTTTTGAGTTTCCAGCTCATCAAGCTATTGCCTTACTAGTTATGTTCCGGTTCTGGAATCGTTTGTAGCCTTATCAAATGTCAGGCTTTTCTGCTTGAAACACATTGCTTTAAAACCAGACACATTGCTTTAAAACCATCACTCAAATCCAACCCCAAAAATTAGGTTGATCTTAGAGTCTTCAGTGTAGGTTGGTGTGGTTATCAACTCATAAAATGCCTTTCTTCCAATCTTTACTTAATATACGGATCCTAGCTTGCAAGCTATTCAAATTCCAGTTTGTGAAGATTATAATTAATTGCGATACTAGTTGCTACCAGCGGAGGATATTTAAGGATTCTGTTATGTTCCCCATACGTATCCTTCCTGCAATCAGTTCTCTTATGCACGCAGTACACTGAACTTGCTGTAGGCTGGTGAGTTATTAGTTCTTCCGAAAAGCTTCTCATCACAATATACAGCCAACGGTTTGAGGTTAAAAGTAAGCTTTCCGCATGAGAAGTCAAATTCAGTCAGGGCATTGTAGATATTTGTTACTTATAAAACGTAAAGGGCTCCATTACTGATACTTAGCATAGACTTCACTTGACTTGAGAACTGTAACTTACAGTTCTGTTAAATGAACATTGCATGTTACTGATTACTCAAAACTTAGCAACACTTATCTTTGACTTAGAAGTCTGTTGAATTTTGATTTTCTATGTAAGTTCACAGTGACTTTCATTTTGACATTTTGTCATAAAAATTGACATTTATTGATTATGATGCCAGATTGTATGCGCTAAGTGGAGTATAATCGTGGCTAAGTTTCCAAGTTTACGCCAAGTCAAGTCAAGTCTATGCTAAGTATCAATAAAGGGAGCCTTTACTTAAGCTAAGTGTATTTACTACCAGTCCTAGTTTAAGAGTTTTTCTTACCATAAATTCTGTCTACGTTCTACCAATATGTTCATAACCAATCTCTACGTTCTCATTTGCCTCTTTATTTAAGACTTTCGAGGTTTAATTCTACCTCGCCCACTTCTACCGTGTTATGGTTGTGGCTACGGAACTTCTCAGGTAGAGGAGCTGATAAGTACTGGCTGCGACTAGAGAATAATTTCCCGAGGTCCGCGTAGAGTTTATCCCATGCCTGCTGGTTTATTTGAAAGATGAAGGGCTGATCCTCCTTCGCAGGCCGAGTTCACAACCTATGCTTTGTCACCACCTCAAGGCGCAGTATTACTGCACGCGATAAACTTAACTCCGTTGTAAGAATTCGCCGAATCGAAGGACGGAGAGGTTTACGTCTACTCAGTTTGTTCAGCAACATCGTCATCATAAAGCTGAAAATCGCCAAGTATTTGATCCCCTGTAGGATGGGCGAAGTCACAGCTTTATACTTTTTTGACCTATCCTCTCGGCTGGAGAACTGGGACATTCTTACACCTTAGAAGCACGTTAATCGCTTCAGCGGATGCTGTCTTTCATTCCGTCTGAACCATTTCCCTTCTTATACCGTTGAAGAATCGAGGGACTCTCACGTCAAAGCTCTTGCTAAGCTATGTTTACGAACTGCCTTCAATCTGTCTTGATGCGTGGTTATGTAGATCATGGCTCCTCTGCCCTGCCGTGTGAGAGACTCACTTCAATTGGGAAAAAAGTTTTTCTTCGCGGGGTCGCCTCTCGACAGTGATTTGGCAAATACTCCGAGTGTATTTCTGCCATAAAAAACTTTGCAGTGAAATTCATATGCCTTGTAGATGCCTTTCGGAGTCAGCATAAACCGTGCAGGTCATGCAAATTTGCAAGAGAAGCTCGCCTTTAATCTCTTCGGAGGTTAATCGCTACAGTTATTTACTCTTATTTAACATTGAAATTTCATTACTTTGTCGGTGATTGATAAAGATTTATTGCATTTTTTCCACTTTTCAATATTTTAATATCGATTTGTTTTAAAATTGGGTATGGTCTCTAACCGATTTTGCTAGCTTTCACAGAATTGTGTATAGTGGAAAGGACAATCTCCATGCTAAATTTCAATACAATATCTTCAACGGCTTGAATATGAACAGTGCCCGGCCGTTTTCCACAAATTTTCTACCGGAACGTACCGGATCTATATCCGACAAAGGACAATCAACATCGGTAACGCTCCCCAAAACCTTCAGGGAGTGTCTTTATCGCTACAACAACAACAAAAATGCTGATAATTTTGATATACCAGGTCTATCTATCTCGATTCCTTCAAGCCTTTACATGTCAACCTAATATAAACGCACGCAAGTCATTTTCTGTCAAAAATGTCTCATGCACATACAACTTGTATGAGAGCAACCCAAATTGAATTTGCTGCGTAAAAACCTAACTCGATTTCCAATTTTTGTTCTGCGTGACATTTAGATTTGACGTTTGCACACATGCTTAAACTGTCGCAACGCTTGCTTATTTGGGTTAAGGCAAAAACGCCGGTTGTTTGCGTGCGCTAAAAAAACGCAGTGGCGGTTTTATTAGGTTGGCATGTTACGTACTACCATTGCACGCTGGTAGAATAAAAATTCTGGAAGGTAAGGTACCATCGACCGCGGAAACGTCTTAAGAACGATATCGATTCGAACTAATGGGAATCGCTGCTGAATCAGGGTCGTATAACTTTTCAATACAAATAGAGTCGGAAAAATTATTTTGAACAAATTGACTATCGAGCTCGATTTCTTCTTTTTTTTGTACTAAACGAAATACTCTTTTTATGACACCATTTTGAAATCAAATTTTGTAACCACATAGAGAATATTTTCGATCCTAGTTTTGTTTTGTTGTACAGTCTTTTACTCGTATCATTCATATTGTTTATATGTGTTTTTGTATAAATTAAGTATGCACATATAACTAATCTATAATTACCCGTATTATCACTAGAGCTGATGGCGGGTGTTGCTTGCACAGAAATCACCGTTAAGAGTGTTATGACACCAAATATTGTTAGTGCCTTCATTTTGATTTGTTTATCTTCACTGCTACTGTAATATAAATTTTCTAATTTAATTTAATAGAGTTCGTTCGAACTTCTTGTTATATAGTAAATTTAGAAATATATATTTCTGTCGAATTATAGCACGCACCCACACACGCACTCAAAGTCGCTGGCACATTTTTATTCACTACATCAGTTCTTCTAATTTCGCAGAATAAAAACACTAAGCAGGATAATTGAGACAAGTTTTTCGTTGGATTATGAATAGTCCTTTTAGAAATGAAACTCGTAACTCGAATGTTTGATATTAATCCTTTTGTAAATAGCGAAGCATTTATTTGCACCGATTTCACAATTATTTTTGGTAGCGTTTCACAATTTTCGTGCCAAAATCACTTTGACACAATGTTGCTAGGATACGATGACATCGTCGTGATATCAAAAGACCTAATGCGAATTTCACGCTTGTGATTAAGATTTTATATGAACTACTAACGAACAAACATTCAGCAATTGGTAATGGTATGGCAGTGGTGAGGCAGTTTGAATTGTGGCAGATGCAGCAGCCAACTTGCAACAACATCAACCACCGTTAGGTTAAGCGGGATCAGGTAAGTTTGCTTTGTTGATGTTGTTGTGATATTTGATGTTTGGGAAAACCAGATGCTCGCAGTCACAGCTAGAGAATTCCCAGTTAGATGTATGGATGCGTGTGTGTGTGTGTGATATCCCCAAAAGAAGCACAAGTACACATCGAGTTGCAGAAAATGTAAAAAAAAAGAATAGAAAAAAATTTTATTTATCAAAAACAACAACAGCTGCAGCTGTCCAAAGCACTAACAGCAACATCAATTTTAAACTTTATATCTTGCAAAGACGACTAAAGCAACTAACTTGTTTGTCAAGTGCAAGGAAACACTTGCAACGCCACCACTTCTGCCTAAGCGCTTCTTCTTCTTCTCTTGCTTGACATTGCCAATTTATAATTTTTTTGCGGCATATATGTATACATACATATTCGTACCAGGGCCGCGGAGAGGAGCGGCAGCCAGGGCAATTGTGCCCTGGGGCCGGAAGGTTTTTGTCCCGGCAAGGCAAAGCAGTATTGACATACTCTAATAGGATTTCATAGATGCATACATATTTTGTTGCTCTTCAGTGATTAATAATAAAGAAAAATTTGGAAGAGGTTACACGACAAAATTCCTGACATGAAAATAGTCAAAATCATAAACATTCTATATAGAGTGGCGCCCAATATGAAATGATAATTCGAAATGCAAGTTCAGTGGATTTTCTCTTAGCGGAAACCCTTAAATATGAAGCAGCTCGCTGGAGAGAGATACTTCGCAGATTCTTGATGTTGTTTTATTTCTTGGAAAAGAGGATTGGCATTTAGAGGGGATATTCATGATCGGAAATCCAAAAAAATGAAATTGTCTTGGTGTATTTGGAAATGGTCAGCAATTATGACCCCCTATTGCATGAACATTTGGAGAAGGTGGGGGAATCTCAAACGAAAAAGAATCGTTTCCAGGCACATTATTTGTCTGATGGAATACAAATAAGTTCATAGAAATCTGTGCAAGTCAAGTAATTACAAAAATAGAAAGCGAGAGAAAGTCCGTCAAGTATTATACAGTAATAGTGGATGCAACCCCTGATTCGGCGTATATTGAGCAGATTGTTTTTATATTGCGTTATGTTTATTAGACAGGGACTCCGGAAAATGGAAAATCCAAGAACGGTTCTTAGAGTTTGTCGATTGTAACGCAAAAACAGAGAGAAGCTATCGCTGAGCTGATTCGCAGCACTCTAAAAAAGCACAATATTCCACTGGATGACTGCCGTGGGCAAGGGTTTGTAATGGCAGTAATATGAGCTGTCATTACAAAGGAGCGCAGAATCATATCCTGAGAGATAACCCCTGGCAATATTTTCACGTTGTGCTTGTCATAGTTTAAATTTATTCGGAGTGCAAACTGCTGAATGAAGTCATCCCATTTTTCGGTATTATGCAGAAATTGTATAATATCTTTAGCGCAAGCCCTCAGAGATGGGAAATTCTCAAGGAAAAAACTAATTGCTCCTTGCACAGCATGTCACAAACACGATGGTCTGCTCGTGTGGATAGTGTGAAACCTTTCGCCACTCACATTCCCCAAATATTGAAAGCTAGTGATGAAATCAAGCTTTTGAATCTGACTTCAGAAACAGTAGCGGATTTGAAAGGTATTGAAGCATATATGGGGAAATTTGAGTGTATCCTCTTAGCCTCCATTTGGCTCAAAGTGTTGACGGTAATCAACCATCGAAATCTGGTAATGCAATCTAGAAATGCCACACTGGACGTGGACACAGAAAAATACGTAGCCTGATTGATGAGTTGAAGAAGTTCAGGGATGAATGGTCGATCATACTTCAAGAACGTAAGGTTCTGGGCAGGAGTATAGGAGTTGTGAAACCTTCGCAGAGAAAAGGAGAAGATAAGAAAGCGCCAGTTCGATGAATTACCTGGCGAATCACTGAGTGTGATTCCGAAACTCAAATCAAACAGTAGTTTTTTACGTTCTTTGGACTGCTTGATTGGTGACATGACAAGACGTTTCTAAGCGTAAATGACATTGCGATTAAATTTAGGTTTTTGTGGGAGTATCAGGATCTGACGAAGATGAGCTCAGAGAAAAGGCAGCGCATTCTGTACGATTTATGGCATCGATATTTCCATGGATCTAATAGATGAAATTATTATCTCAAAGCCATCCACTTAGCAAATTTGGGATGTGATTCGCTGCCACCATTTCAACTTCTGAACAAATTCATGACCTGAAGATGGAAGTATTATTCCTAAACATCTGCATAGCATTAAAAATAGTTTGCACACTTCCAGTAGTGTGGCTGAAGGGGAGCGTCTTTTAGTTAGTCTCGCGTGAAAAAATTTTTTACGTTCTACTATGAGCCAAAATCGCTGGACAGCTTGGAACATGGCGTTGGAGTCCAGCTTGCTCGCTATCATTTCCATATTCGCAGACCGAAAGCACGGAAGGTCCTTGGCTGATTCAGCTCTTAAATGTACATATTTAGAAAAAGCTAATGTAAGCAAATCAACAATGAAATCTAACATTTCATTTATGTAAGTGTCTCCAGTAAATCTTATTTTATATGAAATAAAACTGACAATGTGAATTGAGAAATTTATGTATGTTATGTTATTTTTTTACTGGATTGAGCATATTTTTTAGCCCGTAACCGCGAACGTCCCAGGGGCCCGGTTGGCTCTCTGCGGCCCTGATTCGTACATACTACCAACAATCAAAGCAGCAGTAAAGACACAATTTACATGAATAGACTTTTAGTTTTAAGCTTGTTTTTGTTGTTTTTCTGTTAAGATCAAAGTTGCACTTATGCAGTTGGGGCTTCTGCAAGCTTTTTTTGCTGCCATTAACAAGTTTAGGCGGTGAACGACTTCTTCCAACACTTGCGCTAAACAAACAAATACATTAGAGTGTCGAATAGTTTAAAAGTTGTATAAGTATGCTTTCGACACGCATCAAAGAGGCTTTCAGCTATGCGCAGAGCCCTCTAGGTAAACTCCCACATCGGCGGCATCCGTGTGGTCTGTAGGATCTGGGTTCGGTGAATAAGCTCTGGATTTGGTAGTGTTCGAAAACGCTGCTTAGATGTCTAGCCAATTTATATTCAGAGTGATCAGTCTGCACTCGGGAGTCATCTTTCACGCCGCGCCATTTGGAGGCTGATGTTTATAGTCGGCATTACTCTGGCTAATCTACTGGCACTTCATAAATGCAGCGTCATGCTATGCATACACACAATGGCTGCTAGATTATTGCTCATTTTCGATAGCGAAAGCTGGATAAAAGACAAACTTGGTGAGTTTGGCCTTGCACTTAGAAATTATTTCAGCGATCTGAGTAGACAAACCTTTGAGGAATGTCGTTCGGTGACACCTTATACCAAATATGATATTGAAATTTAGTAATGTGGGATGCAGTTAGCTGTGGCTGCGGTGTTTTCCAAGTTATGCTGACCAGAGCAAACAAATAGCAGTAGGATGAGTGTCATATCAAAACTAAAACCCCGGATTAGAAAATTTTGTTCACCATACATAAGTCCCAGATGCCGCTGTTCACTTGCCTACCTGCCGCCCCTTAGCCCAGGCTACTTAGCTACCTCTCCTCATCACCATCCTCAGCCTGCCGTCGGCATAAATCCTCACGACCGGTGGGACACAAACGGAATAGTACTGGAGACATTGCTTAACCGTTCGCACGCATTGATTTTTAGTATCCATTAACGCGGTAAATGGATGCCGAGTCGACTAACCTTTCCTAACTTGGCACTTCGCCTGCCGACTCACCGGGATGACCAATCAAGCCAGCGAATTGACACCTGCTTTCATCCATGTCACCTGCTGCACAGTGTGTAAATTTCACCGATAAATTACCAGTCAACCAGCTCGTCATCGTTAACCCTCAAACAGCAAACTTAAATAATATCGGAAACGGTTGGGAATTTTTTTCTAGTTAATTAGGACACAACAAACTTAATTCCGTCAACAAAAAGTCAATATGTCGTTTCGTTTGTCTGCCAGGTGGAAATAAGAACAGTGCCTCCAGGCACACATAAAACATAGATACGACACAGAAAAAAAACACACACACAAACAACCAAAGACAAAAACAACACACACACAAAAAAAACAAAACATACAAAAGAAAAAAAACACAAAAAACACCAAACAAAAAAACACAAAGACAAAAAACAAAACACAAAACCAAAACACCAAAAAAACAAAACACAAAAATACAAAACACCAAACAATAACAAAAAAAAAAAAAAAAAAAAAATAAAAAAAAAAAACAAAAAAAAAAAAAAAAAAAAAAAAAAAAAAAAAAAAAAATAAAAAAAAAAAAAAAAAAAACGAAAAAAAAAAAAAAAAACAAAAAAAACAAAAAAAAAAAAAAAAAAAGAAAAAAAAAAAAAAGAAAAACAGAAAAAAAAAAAAAAGCAAAAAAAACAAAAACAAAAAAAAAAAGAAACAACAAAAAAAAAAACAAATAAACGACATACATTAAACAACAAACACACACACAACCACCCACAAAACACAAAAAAAAAACAAACAACAAAAATAACATAAAACCAACACACAACAAAAACAGGATATGCAAGCTTTTCTGCCCACACTCAGAGAATCAGGTAAACTAGTTGGTGGCTTGTTGAAGATGGACGACCCCCGAACGCTATGATTGTAGCTCACAAGAGCAGCAGCGATTTGTTCTCTGAATTCGGCAGCTGTAAAATCTTTTCTCCTTCGTCAGAATATTACTGGAGCATTTATCTTCTCTATATTTATTCGCTTATAAAGAAGGTAAGCGTTCGTTGCAAGCCATATCAATAAAATGATAAAAATGGCAAGCCATTACATCACGTGTCTTGGCTCTCACATGATATCGTCCCATCAAACCATCCATTAAGTCGACGCCTCCCATATGGCTGTTGTATTCCCTAATAATTGTGGGCAATCGACTTCAATGTTTTGCTTTTTCTTCCTGTCATATCGTTTGCTCATTCGGATTGCTTCGATCGAATGGCTCAACTCCTACATAAGTCGAAGCCAGCCTGACCGCTTTATTGTCCTTCCACAGAACAGTACTATACGATTCCATATGCAGAGCCCACGTACCTGTTGAAAACCCACGCTCTTCCCTTTGCTATAGCACTGTCCGGTGGCAATTTGCAATTTGGATGCGATTCACTCGAATTGTGCCAAGACCAAATATGCCACGAGCTCGCAAATAAACCAACAGAGTAACGACGTATAGAAATTGTCGAAGTAAATTATATGGTACAGAAGTCATTCACAGTTGGATAACCGAACTACAACATTTGCTGAGCTGCCTAGATCGGGACAATTTGGTAGAAATAATATTGTCTCCTGCGCTATTGTAGATTTCAAACCTATATGCGTAACCATACGAATCGCATAATACGAACAATTTGACACCCCACTTGTGGGGCTTGTTTGGAATATATTGTCTTAGATGGTGTTTCATTTCGTTGAGCACATTTGCTCATCGACATTAATCAAGAAAAGAAATAAAACCTGATAATTTCTGCGAGTTGAAAATAGCAGAAGCTTACCAAAGTCGACCATGTTTTGGGATTGAGTCGAAGCGTTCGTTGAGAAGATCCGAGAAATTACGTATCCGAAATAACGGTCATAACTTGGTTGCCCTTTTTACCCTTTCCTTCCTCATCTCGGAATGATAAGAATCTTCTTATAGCTTCAAATCATTCATGGCATTTTTTTGCGACTGGGTTCGAAAGGGTTCTTTCCCCAATAGCTTTCAAATTCGGGTATCGATATATGACATATATAAATGAATTCCGATGTATTGACATATTTCATCTGCATTCACATGAATTTTGAGTTAATGTCCCCACTAAGAGCACACCGGTTAGTCCCCTGACCAATCATATCAATTATTTCTTAAGAAAAAAATAGAGAGAGGCGGGAGTTGAAAGCTCTTTTATGTTGTCAGGTAAACGTGTGCATCCACGGAATGCGACCTCATTTTACATGAAGTTTAAGAGCTGTATTTGCGCCACATCAACTGCTAACTCAGCGGAATCTTTGGAAATTGATTTAATGTCTGATAAATACATATAAAGCAAGATCGCCATGAGCAAGATGGGGAGATATACTTACTTCCAACAAAACCACCATTGGTTGGCACTACGGCTGGACCGGTGCCTTCGGGTCTTGGTAACGGCTCTCTTTCTTGAATTGGAGTTGACGTCAATGCCGTGTAGGTTACTGTAATCGCATCTGTGATGGAATGTCACCTTCATCGGCAGTAGCAGTATCTCTGGACTGTAGATGTTGTGTGAGTATTTGGCTGCTCGTTGAAAAATTTTGCACTCGTATCCTTACCTCGTAAGGCATTGATATCAAGTGTTCGTCTCTGGACTTATTTCCTCTGACTCGTGGTTCAGAGAACCAGTAGTCTATTCCACTGTTTGAATCTTCTTCATCACTTGTCACTACCGATTCCATGATTTCATGGATTTCTTCGTTCGATAACTTCGAAATTTCACACGCGACATCGTACAGCGGTATAAAAACAGTATATTTGTATTCACTTTATGAAAAACAAGTTATGAAATAAAAGTAAAACCGACTATATAGAGACCTTTTTAATAAATCAATGTGTAAAAAGTTCGCGCTGAACGACAACAGTGCCCTGAGGCACCCTTTAGTTTTTGCACTGCGGCAGAAAATTCCACTTATTTAAAACTTTAGATATTAATCAGCAAGTTAATGAGCACAGCTTAACGAAAAAATTATCAAGCTCCGCGCACTTCTCAAAAATAAAAAGTTTTGATATTGAAATAATAAATTTCTTTATCCAAAAAAACGATCGTTTTCTCCACCTGTTCGCACAAAACTGAGTATAGAAGACAAACCGTCCACCCGATTTTATTTTATTTGGAAAGAAATTTCACTAAAAATATGGGGGAGAGGTTAAAGTTCATTTTCTTAGAAAAAATATTTTTTCACACGGAATCTTGATATTTGTGATGCATGCCCTGAGGCACTCTTACTGGTTAGAGGGTTAACCATTTCCAACCTATATTTTGGATATCATTATACATTCTGATTCATGACCTCTCCGAGTCATTTCTAGGCTGCCGACCCATAGTTTACTACACTACGCCGCCATATCTACACCGATCAATTGGACCCTGTCAGCAGCTCTCCGAGCCATCGTTCACATATCACCCCCCATCAATCCTTTGGTGTTCATCATCCTCAGCAATTTTCAGGTATCCTGAATCGATTTATTTTTCATTGTTCGCCTTTGTTTCCAGTTAGCTAGCATACTCCAACCAGCGATAGCTGGCACACTGTCCGCCTGCTCCTTCCACCCACCGGCTACTCAGTTATCCTCTATGTTTACGACAACGGCCACTCACGTCTTAAACCTTTCCAACTGTATTTTCCGCAAGGGAAAAATGAATTTGAAAAGTAGCGAATGCATTTCAAGAATAGATTAAAAAAAACATTAATAAAAATATTTTCTGAAATCATTTTCCCGTTTCCTCTAGCGTAGTTACGTTTGGCTAAAACCGTAATACCGCTGAATTTGGAAGCCTAAAATTTAAAATAAACATGCAATTCACAAAGACATTGTGATCTGATAAATATCCAATAACATTAAAAGTAAAATATTACAGTTTTGGGCTTAGTTTAAAAACTAATAATACTAAGTTATCAGTTGACAATTTGTTATTAAATTTTCAAACTAAATTTTGTCGCTGTTCAGGGAAAACAGTTTTTAATAACAAGCACCTATTTTGTGTTACATGATTTGAGATCTGCAAACTCGCATGGATCGACCCCGAGGTTTCAATGAAATTCGATATGATCCAGGTTTGGATAACCATTGGAAACGCCCTAATGGTATCAATCATATGTATAGACATAATAACTATGGTCGTATCGTTAGCTAACGACGTAGCTTTCAACATTTATAGGTGAATCCAACAGATACGATTTTGATGCGGCACATCGTATGCTGACGTGCATTGATGTGTTTTTGATATGGGAAAGCGACAATAGGCTGTATAGCGCACCGCGTACATCTGAGTGTACAAGTCTTAAAGCGTGTTTGAGCGTAGCAAATGCGCTTAGCGATAACCTAGGTATTACTTGCTTTGTTTTGTTGAATTGAGTTTTATGAAAGTTTAAGTCAGAAAAAAGATACTTTGGCCATTTTCGCTGTAAAAATGCAGTGATGATACATTCCAAGTTAATTTTTAAATTCACTCTTAATAAACAACTAAGGACGAATCTGTGCATGAGAAGTTACTCTTGAAAAACCAATTTGGAGAAATGATGGGCACCCTAATTTCACACACACATGCATACGCGCACAAATAACAACCGACAAAGCGTGCGGTGTATTTAATATACAGGAAACCCAATTCCCAAACGGTGATTTTCCATAGTGAAAATTGAAAAATTTCTTGAATATGTCTGTCTGCGGTTAAGCGCCATTAGATATGTACGCATAAGTCATATACTTATGTACAATGCACAATATAGATATGTATGTACGCGCCCATTAAATATAAACATGTAAGTCATTATGTACAAAGTGTTTCTTTAAAATATAAACAAACATACATAAATATGTACAAGTAAACTTATCAGCAGTTTTCACTTTATTGCCACAGATCAACAGCGCTAGCGCTGCCTTTTTGTTTACATTTAGATTATAGAAAATGCAGCACTTTCCAGGGTGGGAATTTTTTATTTTAAACTTTGCAAATATGCGTGCAACTGCAAGTGCATCTTCAAATTCAACCTTGATATCTAATTAACTTAAACAAAGAAATTGAGTGAATAATATTAACTTTAACCACAATGTGAATTGTAAGATGCAATTGTCAGCTTTTACCTTTGCGTGGTATGGTGGTATTATGTACATATTATACTTTGAAGAAGGGGTGTTTTATTCAGGGTTTTCTGTACAAGAAGACCTTGACTGATAAAAAGTTATTGTTATGGATTTACCAATCGAAAAGTTATCGATTCGTTGTCAAAAAATATCGATTTGTAATTATCGGCGTGTTATCGATTTGTTATCTACAACTCATCGTTTGGTTATGAAACAGACAACGATGAATTATAGATTTATTATCGAATTGTTGTCTTATATTTATTGATAGGTTATTGATTTATTTCTCGAAAAGTTATAAAAATATCGCAAAGTTATCGATTTGCTATCAAAAACTTATCGATTTGGTATCGAAAAATTATCGACTATTTGTAGAGAAGTTATCGATTTTTCGCCAAAAGTTTATCGAAAATCTATCGACTTTTCGTCAAAAAAATATTGAATTGATATCGAAAAATTGTTGATATTTTATCGGCGTTGCCAATTTGTTATCGGCGTGCTATCGATTTTGTATCTGCAACTCATCGGTTTTTTTATGAAACAAATAAAGATGAGTTATCGACTTATTATCGAATGGCTGTCTTCTATTTATTGAAATTTTAACGATTTGTTCTCGAAAATGTCAAAAACATCGATTTGTTATCAAAAACTTATCAATTTTGGTATCGAAAAGTTATCGACTTCTGATCGGAGTTTTGCCATTTTGTGTTATCGACGTGTATTCGGGTTTTTAGTCGATAACTCATTGACTTGCTATGAAACAGATACCGACAAAATTCAATATGAAAGGCGAATTCACTAACTTTTAAACGATAATACGGTTTGTCGAAATTTTAACTAACGTTTTTACATCTACGATACCGACTTTGCTGTTCACTAATTCATATTCATATTATCGCTAATGTGGGTGACAATTATTACGTTTAAATGGAAGGAAAATTGTCTACACTGACTAATTTTACTAAAAACATTTAAAAAATTCTTCTACAATTTATCGCTAATAGCTGATCATAGATTCACGAGTACCGATAAACGTTTTTATTGACAATTTCGTTACAATAACCTCTTTTTTATATTTCGATGAATTACAGCACAGATGTACTGCAATTTATTATCGAATGGTTACCGATTATTTATCGAATATTTATCGATTTGCTAATGAGGAACTCTCAAAAATGTATTCGAGAAACAATAGAGTTTTAAAAGCGTATCGATTTCATATAGAAAACATATCTTATCTTCGTTTATTATTGAAACGGATACCGATTCAATTTCTATGTTAGATTGCGATTCGAAACCAATTAGGAGCCGAAGACTCGTCGATAAGAAGCCGCTAACTAAACCGATAACTTGACAAAAACTTGACGATAATAGTTCCCTATCGATAATAAGCCAATAACAAACAATAAAATTTTTGATATCGGTCACTATCAGTAAGAAATAGAGATATACGCCGCCGATAAATGCCGCCGCCGCCCCCGATTTTGGTCTTTTTTCGCACGCCGCCGCCGAATGTCAAAAATCTTTGCCGCAGCGGCGGCGTCCGACGCGTTTACTATATTTTTCTACTCGTTTAAGACTGCTTAGGCCATTTATTGTTCATGTCGAATATTGGTCGGATATGGTTGAAAGTGGAATCAATGGATGCGCATCACTGCCAGTTATAAGAAACTAATTACGAAAATTAATAATGAACAATGAATTCAAATAAAATGATCCAAGGCGAACATGTTTTCAAATTGTCCTCAAGTTGTTAAAAAAAGCAAATACCCAAAAAAGGTGCCGTTAACATCTTTCTACTTATAATCGGGTCGACTTTCATTCTAAAATACGTTTTGATTTAACGAAGACTATGAAATCAATGTTGTGAACACAAACGTCTGCAAACTTTGATCTGACCATTTTAAAAATTTATCCAGTGTCCTTGTAAAATTTTAATTATGTAGATGCGCCACAGGATTAGTACACGATTTTCACCCATTACGTAATGACATCCACTTAGACTGCGTGTGATTTCGAGGGCGGCATCCTTGGCCGAATAGTCACTTCCTAATGTTTCAAGGTGTTTCTATGGTGTATCTCGGCAGCATAGCGCGACAAAAGCATTCGTTGGAAGTCTTCGGAGCTACACCTAGAGCTTCCAGGAAAGTGACGTCGGCGAAAGTTTGAGTTCGACGACGGCTGGTCCTATAGCTTCTCGTGCTGGCATATGGGTGTGAGTGGTCAAGAGGCGTTGTAGCGACTGGTTGTCGTCCATTGCTACTGTTCGCACATCGGGAATTGCAGCTTCTTAAAAACAGCCGAAAAAAGCTGGAGGCGCCTTGTGCCACGAGAGTCATGAGTATTAATAGACCATTAATAGCAACCTTAAGTCGCCTCTTTGTGCGTACGACCGATCCAAGGTCTAAGCACACACAAATGATTTTAAAGAAATTGTGTTCGCGACGATTATTAGGAGTTACACCCTAGGTGAACTACAGTCATTGCATACACACAAAAACCTTTCCTAAATATTATTTTTTTAAATAGAAATACAGCTTTTTAAGTAAGAACACCGCGTACGCCGGCGCCTCGCCGGTATAGGATAATAGAGCCTACGCCGCCGAGCCGACGATAAAGCGATCGGCGTAAACCTCTAGTACCCACTCCTTTTTATTGTGGATAGTTCTATCAAAACGATCGTTCCGAATCACACCACATGATGTGCTCATGACTCACCTTTGCTCTCTTAGACGCAACACTCAGCGTTTGGTTAACAACCTCATCAGTGCAGAAAGTGTCTATAAACGGTTAGCAACAACATTTTAAAATAGGTGATACAGTTTAAGAACTTCAGCAAATGCGTTAGAAAAGAAATCGATTATAGAAAAACAGAAAATTAATAAAATTGAAAGGATCATAGCAGGCACAATATAAACAGCAAGCAATTTTGCTATTGGCATATTAATGATCAATTCCAAGTGGCAGATAAAATAGCAATCAACAATACATAACGCATAAAACATACGCATTTGCAATTGATGAATGAAAGGCGTAAACCAATATTTTAAACATAACATTGCAATTGGAATTAATGAACAAAATGTAAAAAAATGCATGCTTTCAACTATATATTGCATTAACTGTAACTGTATGTTGGTATGTATGTTTTTGTATTTACTTGACAATCGCACAACTGACCAACTTACTGACAGACTGACATATTGACTAGCTGACAACTTGTTGCGCACTTATTAAATGTGCAATGCCAAATATGTATTCGTTAAAAACAACTTAAGTTGCCATTTCACTGTCGCACCACTAAACGCCAACAGTGGGCAGTCGTCAGTCAGCTGGTAAGTAAACTTGTAAAGCCAGAAAACCACACGCCACACTTGTGGGCATGCTCTGTCAGGTCGCAAAACTCAATGGCAATCTGTTGCAAGTAGCTTCTTTTGAGAAATGTTGTTCAACAACAGCAACAGCAACAGCATGGCCATGACCATTGCAAACGGTAGTGCTGGTGTCATGCAACTTCTGATTGCAATTGTGTGTGAGTGGTGCGTTTTACACTCAAACACAAATGTATGTAATTACGTTCATTGGTAAACACATTCAACGCTCTGTGGTATTGAGTTTTCACAGCGAAGAATCATAATACGCGGAGCAGCAGTAAAAACGTTAAGTCATAAAATCGATTTACACCACAAACAAGTATAGCTACAGGTATCCACGAGCTTAGTTCACAATGGTTCAGCGGTGGTTGGTTGCATATTAGCACTTTGAAAATTGAAATAGTTTTTGGTGACAAGAAGTGATATTCATTAATCTTAATATATAAAAAATACGTGTTACTATGATTTGAGGCCAATAGACTCCTAAACTACTGACCGATTTTGAATTTGTTTTGCACCTCGTGTGTATTGATCTAACTTGAAATATAGGATAGGCGACTGGGTGACTCGGGTTCGAGATATAGCCCAAAACGTGGGCCTGGGTACCCCTAGAATGTGTGTATAGAGTATGGATATCAAATGAACGCTGTGATGTGTGCTTTATTAGAG
>JARSSU010038722.1:0-24827 GCA_029619165.1 Eurosta solidaginis
CGAGAAATCACAGAGTATAAAAGGCCACAACAGTAGAGGCACGACAATCAGTTTCATTTAAGCAAGCTATTGGTTGTGAAGTATCAGTATTATGAAGTACTTTAATAAAGGCCATTTTGCATTATTAAATATTGGAGTTATTTATTCAACAGTTCAGCGATACGAACGTTAGAAGAAGGTTGAGAATAAGAGGATTTGCAGTAAATTCGTTTCAATTGGTGTCAGAAGACGAATTGTTGAATAAATTCCGAAGATTTCGAATACAACTTGGACATGGCAAAGTGGAGTGAATTGAAGATCCAGCAGCTGAAGAAGGAATTGGAGAGCCGTGGATTGAATACAAGCGGCATTAAAATCGAACTTCAAGCACGACTACGAGAGGCAATGGAATTAGAGGGAATTAACGTGGAAGAGTATGTTTTTCCTCTTGATGGCGAGGAGACAACAAAAATTGAAGAGAAAAATGAAACATCGCTGACAGCTACGAGCACAGACTTGAACATGATTTTAGCTGCAATATCTGCTCAAACATCGACAGTGTCATCTCAACTGGCAGAACAGAAGACATATATGGAATCGCAGGAGAACCGTATAACATCCAAGATGGAAGAACAGAAGACACGTATTGCAGAAATGTCGTTAGAAATAACATCGAAGATTGAAGCACAAGAAACGCGTATTTCAGAAATGTCGACACAGATTACATCAAAGATGGAAACACAGCTGAAAGAACAAGAGGCACGCATAACAGTACAACTCGAAGCGCAGGAGGCGCGTATATCATCAAAACTTGAAGCGCGTAACTTAACTCAAAAGGATTATGTTCCGTAAATGAGTTTTAAAAGGATTATATTCCGTAAAATAATTTATTTGTTGAAACAGAATGTTCAATTCTTTTATAGATTCTTGATAAAACTGAAAAACTATTTTACATTTCATTTCAAATACAAAAGGTAATTCAAATATTACTGAATGATATTACGTGAACATAAAATACAGAACAAAGAACACAAAGTACAATTTACACCTCTAATATAACTCGCCCCTCCTTAAGATTCGATTCCCATCGAATCATTTATATTTATATGTGAAAATTGAAACGCGAAATTTAACAAAAAATAAAACAAATTTTCACATAATTAAATATATTTTAAATCCGTATTTTCAATTTGGACGTGTGTAACATTCAAATAAGGATTACTTATTTACTTAATTGGCGCTTAACCGTCTAAACGGTTATGGCCGTCCAACAAGGCGCGCCAGTCGCTCCTTCGATCCGCCAACCGGCGCCAATTGGTCACACCAAGGGAGTATAATCGTTTTCCACCTCGTCCTTCCAACGGAGTGGAGGCCGCCCTCTACCTCTGCTTCCATAGGCGGGTTCCGATAGAAACACTTTCTTGGCCGAAGCATCATCATTCATTCGAATAACATGGCCTAGCCAGCGCAGCCGCTGCGTTTTAATTCGCTGGACTATGCTGATGTCTGCGTATAGCTCGTACAGCTCATCATTAAATCTTCTTCGGTACTCGCCATCGCCAACGCGTAGAGGTCCATAAATCTTTCCAAGAACTTTTCTCTCGAACACTCCCAAAGCCGCTTCATCTACTGTCCATGCTTCTGCCCCATATAGCAGGACGGGTACGATAAGTGACTTGTAGAGTATGATTTTCGTTCATCGAGAGAGGACTTTACTTTTCAATTGCCTACCTATTTCAAAGTAGCATTTATTGGCAAGATTGATTCTTCGCTGGATTTCAGTGCTGATGTTGTTGCTAGTGTTGATGCTGGTTCCCAAATAAACGAAGTTGCCAAGGCGCGTATGCGCTGACTCCTTGTTGGATGACAGCAGGTACTTCGTTTTGTTCTCATTCACCATCAAACCCATCTTTACCGCTTCTTTTTCCAGTTTGGAGTAAGCAGAACTAACAGCGCGGGTGTTTAGGTTATAAGGTTCATTTTATGAACCTCCGAAAAATGGACGATGTGCGCTTTGCACGCCCCAACTCACTCCACACCAAACACGTATTTGTTGTTTAAGTTTTTGTTCTTTTATTTATTAGAGTTTTCGTATGATAAATGTTCTTCAATTAATTGTACACTTTATTTAGTTTTAATTTTATTTTGTACAAATTGATTTTAACTTCACCACTTCGTGTTTTCTTGTCGTCCAAATTTATATTAATTCATCTGCCAGCCGAATTGCTCTGTTTCCAAGTTGTTCCAACACCTGTTGTTCGTTCACAGTAGACAACGGGTGTTGCAGCAATTTGGAAACAGGGTGACATTTTTATTATTTGTTAAGGCTGCTGTTACATCATCCTTTTGGGGGAAAAGAAGAATTGACAAAGTGATCAGTTTAGTCACATTCTTCTTTGGCCATAAACTTATAAAAATTGTTGCGAGCAAACGAATATATATTTATATTAGCGTGTACCTCCCCTTTTTAATTCGTTGGTTGGAAACCATTTTTATTATTAATTGAGAAAAGATTTTATACATCGAATACTCAAATTGTAGTTACATTTTTGTAGTTCATTGTACCTTAAATAAAAGGTATAAATATTAATAATATTTTAATTTACGACAAAATATGTTGAATGTTTTTTTTTGTAAATATTTGTATTTTATATATTCAATTTAAAGTTTTACATTTCTGTTACATATTAAATATGTATTTTTTTGTGTTATGAACGATTTTTATGAAATAGGTTTTTTTTTGAATATACAAAATTTGTGTTATTTTTTCTTTTTTTTTGTTTTAACAGTTTTTAAGGCTTCGTGGCTGCTTAAATGCTACTAAGAAAACTTTGGATTTGTTTTTCAATCAAATTTAAAGTGAAAGTATTGAAGTAATGTTAATTTACTTTACTTAGGCGGTTTTTATGTACTACTTTTTCTTTGTTTTTAACTTCATCGAAAATAGTTACGTTAGGTTCGTTAATTTTGGTTATAATAAACGGACCTTGATAAATATTTTCGTATTTATGATGTGGTTCTTTCTGTAAAAGTACTTTATCTCCGATTTTTACGCCGTTTTATCGTAAAGATTTTTACTTTGTAATTTATTTTTACTAATTGGGTTTTGTGCCATTTTGTGCGTTTTCTGCATCCTAAACTTGACTTCTTTGGCATAGTTTTCGACGTTATAAATTGGGTCAATTGTTTCTTTTGTCAATTCATTAGGCAAAGTTGCCTTTTTCCCAAAAACTAACTCGAAAGGAGAAAATTGATTTTCGAAAACTGTGCTACTCGTAGTGTTGTGTAGGAAAGTAAAATATTTTAAATAAACATCCCAATAAGAAAAAGTATCTTTTAAATATGCACGTAAGTATTCATTAAAAACTCTATGATTACGTTCAATCGTACCAACAGTTTCGTGATGGTATGCAGTCGAAAAATTATGTTTAATATTTAGAAGTTTAGTTAGTTCTTCAAATAATTCATTTTTAAATTCTATACCTAAATCTGATTTTGTGGCATTCATTGTGCCGTATGTCAAAATGAAGCCTTCAAAGATTGCTGAAGCCTTTGTTTTTGCCGATTTGTCTGGCACAGCGACTGTTACCAGGTATTTAGTCATGTCGCAAATCATGGTAAGTGCAAACTTGTTACCATATTTGGACTCAGGTAGGGGTCTTAATGTGTCAATTACTAATATATCGAATGGTTTACAAGGAGTTTGTGTTAAAACAAGTTTTTCTTTTGTTTTAGGTTTAACCTTGTTTAAAAGACAATCCTTACAACTTTTGATATATTTCGATATATCACGAGTCATATATTTCCAATAAAATTTTGTTCGTAGTTTTGCGTAAAGTCTTTTCATTCCGCAATGTCCACCAGAGATTGGATCATTATGGTAAATTTTCATAAGCTTTATTTTGTATCTTCATCTGTTACTGTCTCCACTGGATCTGTTAGTATAATTTCTAAAGATTTTAAAATTTTATTTCCAATATTTTTGAAATTTGTAGTAGTATAATGTGGCGGCCACCGTGGTGTGATGGTAGCGTGCTCCGCCTATCACACCGTATGCCCTGGGTTCAACTCCCGGGCAATGCAACATCAAAATTTTAGAAATAAGATTTTTCAATTAGAAGAAAATTTTTCTAAGCGGGGTCGCCCCTCGGCAGTGTCTGGCAAGCGCTCCGATTGTATTTCTGCCATGAAAAGCTCTCAGTGAAAACTCATCTGCCTTGCAGATGCCGTTCGGAGTCGGCATAAAACATGTAGGTCCCGTCCGGCCAATTTGTAGGGAAAAATCAAGAGGAGCACGACGCAAATTGGAAGAGAAGCTCGGCCTTAGATCTCTTCGGAGGTTATCGCGCCTTACATTTATTATTTATTTAGTAGTATAATGTTCGAACAAAATATCGTTTTTAAGCCTCGGAAGTAATTTCTCTAAAGTCATTATTTCGTTAACAAGCTCAAAACTAAGTAACTGGAGTTTCTTATGTTTAATATGCGCAAAAATTCTTAAACTTGTTGTTTTATTATTTTTATCGTACGTAATTGCAGATCTTATCCGTGGAACTTTTTTCGAAAAGTTAAATGAAAATTTGTCGTAGACATGTAAAGTAAGTTGTTTTTCGTCGGTTTTGTCTGTTTTAATATGAAGATTATTGTCTTTTTCCCTTTTTTTCCTTGATCTTGTCTGAACTGCTAACATTTGTTTGTTCGATTCCTTGATCTCATCGATTGTAATACGCTATAGTGCATCAGCACCAACGTTTGATTTACCCTTAATATATACGATATTGAAATTATATTTAGCTAGTTCTAGACTTATTCTTGAAAGTTTTGAAGATTGGGTCTTTCATATTGAATAAGTATACTAGAGGTCTATGATCTGACTTTACAATGAAATGGGTGCCATAAACGTATGGTCGAAATTGCTTGATTGCAAAGTAAATAGCTAAGAGTTCCAATTCTATAATTGGTTTTTTCTGCTCTGCTTTATTAAAGCTTTAGAAGCGAAACAAATTGGTAAATCACTACCTTGCTGTTCTTGACTCAAACTAGCGCCACATCCACTTGTGGAAGCATCAACGGTAATAATGAATTGTTTAGTAAAATCTGGATATTGAAGTAATTTTGGTGAAAGTAACGCTGCTTTCAAAGATAAAAATGCTCTTTCGCACTCTACATCCCATACAAATTCAACTCTTTTTCTGCTTAATCGATTTAGAGGCGCTGCCAGAGACGCAAAATTTGGTATAAACCATCTGTAATAGCTTGAAAAGGCGACAAATCGTCGTACCACGTCTTTGTCAGTCGGTTTTGTATACTTTTTAATTGCGTTTATTTTAGAGTCGTCTGGCAACAAACCTTTGGCTGAACATTTGTGACCTAAAAATGTAACTTCTGGTCGTAAAAAGTTGCATTTATTTGGGTTAACTTTGAGATTGAAAGACCTACAAGTATCGAAAACTTTTGAAAGATTTTCAATGTGGTGTGCTTCACTACAACCTATGACGATAATATCGTCGACGTACAGAAATGCGACATTGGGTGGTATACCCGAAAAAGCTATTGTCATCATTCGTGAGAATGAATTTGGTGCTATGTTTAAACCCAATGGAAGCACTTTCCATCTAAATGAGCCGACCGAGGTGCTGAAAGAAATAATGTCACGTTAATCAGGATGCAAGGGGATTTGATGAAATCCTGAAAAAAGATCTAATGTGGAAAAATACTTTGCTCTACCGAGATTGTCTAAAATATCGTTTACTCTACGTCAATTTACTATGAGCATGTTGAGGTATTTGATTTTTTAAAATCGAAATAAGTTTTTTCGTGCGTTTGTCTTCTGTTTCTGTCTTGTTAATTGTATAAACATTATAATTTGAAAGTTTTTCTGTCCGAATACTTTTTCTTTTGACATACTTTATATCATCCGTGGTAAGTAACTATTGGGTTACTGGAATTAACAATGCACCTAGCTGTGAAAACACCTTTTTCAATTTCCTGCGAGTTCACGAAAAGTGGCTCTTGTGAATATCCTAAATCAAAAAGTCTGAATATTTTGCATCGTGGTGGAATGATACAACTGTCGCTTTCTGTTCCGTGCAGGATTGGTATCGCAACTTTTTCATTACCTACCCAAAAGGAAATACTATTTCTTTCATAATTAATAATGCATTTGTTAATTTTCAGAAAATCTTTACCCAGATTGCCATCGGATGGAATATTAAAGCCTTCATTTACTACATGTAAAGTATGTTTAATAGAACAGTTAGAAAATTTTAAATTTACGGTAATTTTACCTAAAGTCGAAACTGAGTTTGAAGTGATACCGGTAATGTTAATAATATCGTTCGTATTTAATGAAATATTTCTGTCTAGACATGATATTTTTATTAAATAAATGTCTGCTTGAGTGTCTACTAGGAAAGAACAAAATTTTTGTGACTCGTTAAGTTCTAATTCTATGAAATCTGAATAATTTAAATTTAAACAGTATATGCCTACTGGTAAGGGAAATTCGCTTACTCGCTTAGCTCGTCCTCCCCCAGTGTTCGCTCCTGAGGGGCGCTGGCGTTTAAAGCGCGAACGTTTGCGTTTCGACCTCTACCGTTTGACGATCTTGAATTGTTGCTTCTATTGTTACTATTATTTGTATTTGAATTGGAATTTGTATTTGGACGCGTATTATTACTGTTGTTATTCTGGTATCTATTTCCGTTATAATTCCTATATCTTTGATTATTATTGCATTTATAGTTGCTGTGGTATGCAAATGAATTATTGTTTCTATAACCAGTATAGCCGCGGTTTGGGTAAAAACCTCGATAACTACCACGTGAATTTCTGAATGTACTGTTACCACGTGATCGAATAGCTAGAACCTGACGTTCAGTTACTTCGTTGTTTTGTTCTACAATTAATTTCGCTACTACGTCTTTCGGATCAGTAAATGCCGTTGAGGCTAAATGGTTTTTACTAAATTGGATTTTGCATTTAAACGACACACGTTAACAGTTTGTTCGACTGTCATTTCATGAGCTTTCGCCTGAGTGATCCCTTCAATAATAAGAGACCGCTCAAGTGAGTCAGCTAAATCTCAACTTTTTTTGCAAAATCTGTGTAATTGTTATTGCTAACGTGCAACGCTGCAATTCTCCCTGCTACAACTTTCGAGTTGTCTGGTTTGATCCTACTACGTAGAGCTGTTTTAATTTCATTGACTGAAGTTACTTGTGTTGGTATTGCTTCACGGGCTTTACCCTCTAATTTTGATTTTAAGAACGCTATAAAAATATCATTTAAATCTGCAGTAGCGAATTGTTCAAGTAATGCGATTTTGTCTATAAAAGAATCAAGTGCTAGAAGATCACCACTGTAGTTTTCTCTAATAGAATTAGCACATGTGTTAATGAAAATTCTCTTTTCCTCAGGTGTCGCCATGATTTGATCGTTAAGATCTGGAGCTGAATTAGCAGAAGGTGAGGCCACGTTTGTACTATTTGGATCGTTAAGATCTGATTTTAAAGTAAAAGAAGTTGAAGTTATTTTTGCACTATTTGAATCGTTAAGATTTGAATCTAAATTAGAAGTCGAATTTTTAATGGCAGAATTTTGAAGCCTGGAAAATCTGCTGACAAAGAAAATCTATTTTCCTGATTTGTGACTTCTTCTGTCGAGGATGAAGCTAAACTTTCGTAGCTTGAGGCTGAATTATCGGAATCGGATTCTGAGTCTGAATTTTTTTGCACTTGCTTACCACTTCTAAGGTACATATGTATTTATTAGAATAGCACAAATAATTCAGTTCAAACTATGAATTTGAAGTTGAATTGTTGAGGAAAAAGAGAGAAGAAAAAAAAATGTTATAAAAGGGAACTGATTTGCAGGTGAATAGTCGCTAAAGAAGTATTTAACAATTTATTTGAAGAATTAATGAAGACTGCATTATACTTGTATAGAAAAATCTTTAAGAAGTAATTGACTTTAAACTTTGCACAAAAAAGTATATAGGTATTAAATGGTAAAAATTTCAAAATTGTTGTATCTTGTTCAAAAAAATCCATTTATATTCACAGACGCACCGCTTTGTAAAAAAAAATCGTATATTTTCACGCACGCACCGCTTTATATAAAAAAATCTCACTTGGTTTTTCACGGAACCACCGTTTATATAAAAAATTTTAATTGGTTTTTAACGGAACCACCGCATATTACAAAAAAAATTTTAATTGGTTTTTAACGGAACCACCGCATATTTCAAAAAAAATTTTAATTGGTTTTTAACTGAACCACCGCATATTTCAAAAAAAAATTAATTGATTCAAACACCGTTTATATCCAAATTCCAAAATTTACACGTTACAAACTGCTTATCAAGTTCAACAGTCTTCGAAAATTTAAAATTGTTGGAAACCGAAGTAGTTAAATGCAGAACGCACCACGTTTTAGTAAAAAAATCCAACTCACTCCACACCAAACACGTATTTGTTGTTTAAGTTTTTTTTCTTTTATTTATTAGAATTTTCGTATGATAAATGTTCTTCAGTTAATTGTTCACTTTATTTAGTTTTAATTTTAGTTTGTACAAATTGATTTTAACTTCACCACTTAGTTCGTGTTTTCTCGTCGTCCAAATTTATATTAATTCATCTGCCAGCCGAATTGCTCTGTTTCCAAGTTGTTCCAACACCTGTTCGTTCACAGTAGACAATGGGTGTTGCAGCAATTTGGAAACAGGGTGACATTTTTATTATTTGTTAAGGCTGCTGTTACAAGGTCGATGATATCAATGTCATCAGCATATGCCAGTAATTGCACGCTTTTAAAGTATATTGTTCCAGTGCGGTTAAATTCTGCAGCTAGTATAATTTTCTCCAGCATCAAATTAAAGAAATCGCACAATAGGGGGTCACCCTGTCTGAAACCTCGTTTAGTTTCGAACGGCTCGGAGAGGTCCTTACCAATTCTGACTGAGCTGATGGTGTTGCTCAACGTCATTTTGCACAGCCGTATAAGGTTTGCGGGGAAACCAAATTCAGACATAGCGGCATATAGGCAGCTCCTTTTCGTGCTGTCGAAGGCGGTTTAAAGTCGACGAAGAAGTGATGTGTGCCGATTCTCTTTTCACGGGTTTTTTCCAAGATTTGGCCCATTGTGAAAATCTGGTAGATGGTAGATTTACCAGGTCTGAAGCCGCACTGATAAGATCCAATCAGCCGGTTCACGTTGGGCTTCAATCTTTCGCACAATACACTTGAAAGGACCTTATAAGAAGGCTTATTCCACGATAGTTTGTGCATTTTGCAGTATCACCCTTCTTGTGGACTGGGCAAAGAACACTTAGATTCCAACCGTCGGGCATGCACTCGTCCGCCGATATTTTGCTAAGAAGCTGCTGCATGCGCCTTACCAACTCCTCGCCGCCGTACTTGAATAGCTCCGCAGGCAATCCATCAGCGCCATAAGAATTACAATTATCAAATTTAAAACCTTTTTCATTTTTTAAGAAGTATTATAAAGTATAAATTTTATTATAACAATTGTTTTAATCATACATATAATTTTTCTTGTTTATTTAACCATTCTCAGATTATAATTATTAGGGTTGTATAGATTTTGAAGGTCTTGGAAATTTAGCAACATCGATTTTATTTTTATTATCGGAATAATACTTTTAAAACCTTTTTGCCGTTTTCTGTATAATAGCTGTAGGGTTTTTTATATAAAGATTCGGTTGATTTAATTCAATATTTATATTTTCTCTTTTCATATTAATTCTATCTATTGTTTTTTTCTTTGTATCTTCTATTCTTGTTTTTATTTCTTCAAAATTTATTTCCTTCTTATTTATAAAATCAATGGGTTTTAACTGGGTGGTGCTATGAATGGTGTTATTATAAAAATGTATAGCTTTAATTACTAACACCTCCGAATCATCAATATTTTGACTATGTTTTATTATTTTTATATGTTCAAGTAGTGTTGAATGCATCCTTTCTATGTCTGAGTTTCCAGTGTGAGAATTCGGTGTAGTATAATGGGGTTCTATGTTATTTTCTCTACAAAAAAGTTTTATTAATGTATTATTGAATTCATTATCCATAACTAATTTATTTGGTTTTCCTAAAAATGCTATCCTTTCTTCAATTTTTGTTTTAATTGTCACCATATTTTTATCATTAAGTATATGTGCTGTCCCTAATTTCGTAAATTTATCAATTGATGTTAAAGAACAAGTTTTCTGAATTTGAAAAATATCTATATGCACTATTGAATTTGGTTTATCAGCTGTTTTAGAATAATGAAATTTTTTTTTATGGCTTCCGATCATACTTATTTTCATTACAAATATTACAATTATTGCAATATTTATTTATAAATTTAATTAGTTTAGGATTAAAGTAAATATCTTTCAATTCTTCATAATTTTCCTGAATTCCTCGAAGGTTGCCTTTTATATGAATATCGTCAATGATCGTCAATAAAGACTCTTCACATTCAATATCGTTTGCAATTTTCGTACATTTTATAAAATGCAAGTCTTTGTTATTACAAAATAATTCAATTAATAACTTTTCAATTTCATCGTGCATATTATCACCAATTTCGGAATATATTCCCACCTTTCCTTTTCTAAATTCCCTTCTAAATAAATCATTTAAATAATGTGTATTATTAAAATCATTTTCTGAAACATATACTATTTTATATTTTTTGAAAAGCATCTCTTTTTCTTTATTTTTATTTTTAACTATTCTTATTTGCATTTTGTATTTGTTGACAATTTTGTTAACTATAAAAAATTTGCGTTTAAATTTTCTATCGAGTTTTGAATTGAATTCGAAGTCAATTGGTTTAACTGAACTCTGCTTAAAAAGTCTGCCACCATATTCTCCTTTCCTTTAACATACTCTATATCAAAGTAAAATTCATGTAATAATATTTTCCATCTAATTATTCTAGAGTTAGGATCTTTTAATGAATAAAGCCATTTCAAAGGTTAATGATCAGTTTGAACTAAAAACTTACGACCATAAAGATAAGGGCGGTAATATTTCATTGACCATACAATGGCCAGTAATTCCTTCTCTAACGTTGAGTAATTTTTTTTGTGTCCATTTAACGTCCTGCTCGCAAAGCATATAGGCTTTCCTTCCTGGCTTAAAACTGCCCCAATGGCTACATTACTTGCATCTGTTGTTAACACAAACTTTTTATTGAAATCCGGATAAATTAATAAGGGTGGATTAATTAAAATTTTCTTCAATTTTTCAAAAGCTTCTACATACGATTTATCATTGATATCTATTTTGCTATTCTTTTTCAAATATTTTATTATTGGACTAGCTATAAAAGAGTAATTTCGAATGAATTTCCGGTTATATCCGGTTAAACCTAGAAAAGATTTTATATCCTTCACGTTCTTTGGTATTTGCAAATTCTGTATTACACTGATTTTTTCTGGATTTGGCTTATCCTTATTCGTTATTATATGCCCAATAAAAGTAGTTTCTTTTGATAAAAATTTACACTTATTGATTTGAACTTTTAAATTATATTCATTTAATTTGTTAAATATTTTCTGTAAACTTTTCCAATGTTCAGCTAAAGAAGTTGAAAAACTAATATATCATCCATATATATTATACAAATTTTATTAATATAATCTGATAAAACATTATTTAACATACGCTGAAAAGTTGCAGGTGCATTTTTGAGACCAAAGGGCATTCGAATGAACTCGAAATGACCCTTTGCTGTCGAAAAAACTGTTTTTTCAATATCGTTTTCCTCCATCAAAACTTGATGAAAGCCTTTGGCAAGGTCCAACGACGAAAAATATTGCGCTTTTCTCAATTTATCGAACAAGGATTCTATATTTGGAATTGGATATTTATCATCCACTGTAATTTCATTTAACTTTCTAAAATCTATAACTAACCGCCATTTTTGTTTAATATTATTATCTGACTTCTTTTTGACAATCCACAAAGGAGAGTTGTATGGTGACTTACTCGGACGTATTATATTTTACCTGCTCTTCTATTTCACTTTCTAAATCTGAGGATGCCGGTAATTTTTACAATATATTGCTTTTTCAGAAGTGGTTATTATTTTATGTTTTACGCAGTTCGTTGTTGTTAGGTTTTGACCTTCAATATAAAACTTTTTTTTTATTTTTATATAAACAAATTTCTAATAATTTCATTTCTTGTTTGTTCAAATTATTTGGTATCAAATCTTTGAATTTTATTATATCAAATTTTTCTAAATAATGTATTTCTTCATAAACAATCATAAATTCATAAGTAAACAATCTTATTTCATTGTTATTTACCGTAAGTGTATTTTTTTTTAATCTAATATAGCTCCAATTGGCCGTAAAATATTCATTCCTATTATGTAATCAAAATCTTTATCAATAAAGTTAGTAAGTTTAACAGACATAGTGCTATTATTTTCCTTGAATTCATTTGGTACACTCACTATTACCTCTTCCGTTACAATATTATTTCCTATTAAAGTATCTAATAAAATTGGTTTGGCTAATATTTTCCTTATTCCAATTTTAGAAAAGAAATCATAATCACCTAGAGTTGTAGCAGCACCACTATCAATTAAACATTTTGTTTTTGTGTTGTTAATTGTCAAAATCACTATGGGTAATGAAAGTTCTGAGGCTGTACACGAAAATTTTCCATACTATTGTTAAAATCAACTTCCATTGGTTGTTGAAAATTATTACCATTTCTACCTTCAATTTGTGGATTTGGCTTACAATTTCCAGAATTATACCTGAAATCCTTCTGTTGCATATTTTTATAAGTGTAGAACTGATATTCATTAGTTTTATAATTTCCATTTGAGTTATTATTATAGCTTAATTTATTTTGCGTACGAAAATTTGCACTTCGAAAATTGTTAGGGTTTGATACTTTATTAGCATTGTTATTGGTGTTATAACTAAACCTATTAGGTTTATTTTGAAAATTATTACTGTGAAAACTATATGCATGTTTTTTATTCATTAATTGTATATCTTTTAACAAATTATTTTCTAGACAAAAAGAGTAAGAAGCTTTTATAGATGTAATATTATTTTCAATTAATAATATTTTTATACCAATTGGCAAAAAATTAATATAAATATCAAAAATTAGCCTCTCATTGGTTTCTGGAGTATACGAAATATTAGGCTCTAAACTATACTTTGTATTCATTAAACATAAAATGTTACATAGTTTATAATTTAATTCTTCAATATTCCTTGCTTCTACATTTAATGCATCTTTTCTTAAATTGAAAAAACTTCGTTTTACTCCAAATTCTTCTTTAAGTTTTCTTATAATGTCTTCCCATGAAGGATTTAATAAGGTTTCTACTGATCTTAACGCCTTACCTTGCAAACTGTTACTTAAAATTGCTTTTACCGTATCTTTATAGTCTATTTGCGCCAATTGTTACACTTCTTCCGATATCTCTCAAATAATTGGTTAAGGTATATTCACTACTCCCATTGAAGGCTGGCAAGCTCCTGGCTTCACGCAAACTCTCTGCTAGTGTCAAAGCCATCTCAAATGATAACTGATGTATATTGTTACGAATATTAGCAAAACTAAGGGGTGCTGCTATCTCTAAGCCGATGCTAAGCAGTGACGTGAATTCACATCAATAATTCAATCATTATGTATCTACATAAACGAAACAATAATTGCGTCTACACATATGTACCATGTACGTATACGAGCAGCGGAGAGTCAATGCACAAACACATGCATATATCTGAGATACTCCTGAAAGTATGCAATGAGAGAAGCTATAAAATGGTGCAATTGTAGTTACAGCTGAGAAGTTTGAGAGCTGATGGCAACTAGTAGCTTCTGGAAGCGCCTAGAAGATGCGAACGTTGAAATAAGAGAGTATAAAAGGCAGCAAATGTAGAGGCGCTGGAATTCAGTTTGATTTGAGCTATCAAGCAGTTTCGATTAAGATGCTATCTAGCGAGCCATAGCAGTATTATTTTGAAAGTCAGTTTCATTTAAGCTATCAGTTTGGTTATTAAGCCAGCTAGTTGCAAAGTATAAGTGTTATTGTGAAGTACTTTAATAAAGGCCATTTTTCCATTATTCAATATTGGAGTTATTTATTCAACAGTTTAGTGATACGAACTTAGCAAAAGGGCAAATAAGAGGATTTGCAAGTAAATTCTTTACAATTGGTGTCAGAAGAGGGATTTTTGAATAAATTCCAGAGGACAACAAGGACATGGCAAAGTTCAGTGAATTGAAGATCCAGCAACTGAAGAAGGAGTTGGAGAGCCGTGGATTGAATACAAGCGGCGTTAAACTTGAATTTCAGGCACGGCTACGAGAGGCAATGGAAGCAGAAGGAATTGATGTGGACGAGTATGTCTTTTATCCTGATGGGGACGAGACAACAACAAAAATTGAAGAGAAAAACGAAACATCGCAGACAGTTACGAGCACAGACTTGAACATGATTTTGGCTGCAATATCTGCTCAAACATCGACAGTATCATCCCAAGAGACACGAATAACATCGAAGATTGAAGCACAAGAAACGCGTATGTCAGAAATGTTGACACATTTTACATCCAAGATGGAAACTCAACTGGAAGAACAGAAGACATATATGGCATCCCAACTGGAATCGCAGGGGACACGCATAACATCCAAGATGGAAGAACAAGAGGCACGCTTATCATTGCAGGTGGCACAAATGTCTTCACAGTTAGAAGCACAGGAAGTAAGGGTAACATTAAAGCTGGAAGCGCAGGATGCAAAAATCGCTCAATTTCAGGCAGAAGTCGATGATTTGAAGGGTCGTATGGAGCAGTTAAAACTAAATCGCCCAGCTGTTTCAGCGAGTAATCCAAAGGTAAAAACACCATCCTTTGACGGTTCTGTTCCTTTCCAGGTGTTTAAGATTCAGTTTGAGACGACCGCAGCAGTGAACAACTGGAATGCGGAAGATAAAGTTGCTGCACTGTTCATGGCGTTGAAAGGGCCTGCAGCTGAGATTTTACAAACCATTATAGAGAGACGATACGGAACTGAGCATAGGAGACAGATATACCAAATGGAGTTGCTGAACCGCTTCCAGAGGCCTGGTGAAACATTGCAAGAGTTTGCGTCGGATATTGAAAGGCTAGCACATTTAGCGAATGCGGACGCACCCGTGGAATACACTGAAAGGGTAAAGATTCAGAGCTTTATAAATGGCATACGGGACGTCGAAACAAAGCGAGCTACATACGCAAATCCAAAGCCAACATTCGCAGAAACGGTGTCACAAGCTCTTATTCAGGAAACAGCGTCGCTTCTGTGTAAGCCAGTTTTCAAAGCACGCCGTGTGGAAGTAGAAAGGCCAGAGTGGGTAGACGCAATAATAGAGGCGCTGAAAGGATCGCAAAAGCGGAGTGAAAAAGTTATCAAATGCTTCATATGCGGGAAGTCCGGTCACATTGCGCGTCATTGCGATCTTGGTCCTAATAGTTTCAACAATGTGGGTGGCCGTAAACGCAAAGCTGGAAGAGATGAGCAAGAGCGAGTAAGAGGTAGAGATCGAGAGCTAGATCCAGCTATTGAATGTGATATCTGTGTCGCAAATTGGAAGGAAATCAAGCAGTCTTACCGTCAGAGGGAATGTGGATGGCAAGGAGCGTGTACTGACTGTAGATACGGGCGCATCTCATTCCTTGATTCGATCTGATTTAGTCAACAGGAGATTAAAACCGTTACCTGGAGCAAGGTTGCGTACGGTCACAGGCGAGTATAACCAAGTCCAGGGAGAAGTGATATGTGAAGTCCTAATTGGAGGTCATGGTTCTACACAAATTCGTTGTGGCGGAGATCGTTGATGAAGTCATATTGGGAGTGGACTTCTTGGTTGACCATGACATCAAGATCGATATGCAGAAAAGGGCGATGCGTTATAAGAACCAGGATATACCACTTAACTTCAGTTTGCAGAAAGGATTCAGTAGTAATCGAGTACTGGTGGAGAAGACTCGACAAAAACCACGGAAGTCAAAGGCAAAGGTTAATAGGTCGAATGGGCCAAATAAAGCAAAATCAAAAGTACCTGCGAGAGAAACACTGGCATTGACAAAACCTAAAAACGCAGGAAAACGAAGCAACGAATTTCCGAGAAAGAATGCGAGGGTAGTTCCAAGCCGGAGCGGACTACTGTTGTGAAACGTGGGAACGATACTGATTATGCGAAGCCAATCCGTCAAGCGCAAGCTCTACGAAGTAGTTCATTGGCCAAGCAACAGAATGCGAGGGAACGATCCAGGATAATGAGTAGTAAGATGAAACACAGGTACGACAAGGAAACTAATTTGGAAGGTTTCCGGGAGGGAGATTTGGTACTGCTATACAACCCTCACCGGCGGAAAGGTGTTCCATCCAAATATCGGTGCAGTTGGGAAGGCCCGTACAGAGTTGTGAAAACGATCAATGATGTCATCTACCGCATACAAGCAATTTGGAAATCACGAAATAGAAGAGTGGTACATTTGGCGATGCTAGCAGCGTTTAGATCGGGAGATTTGTCTGATCGGGACGATCAGACTTAGGTGGAGGGCAGTGCTACGAATATTAGCAAAACTAAGGGGTGCTGCTATCTCTAAGCCGATGCTAAGCAGTGACGTGAATTCACATCAATAATTCAATCATTATGTATCTACATAAACGAAACAATAATTGCGTCTACACATATGTACCATGTACGTATACGAGCAGCGGAGAGTCTATGCACAAACACATGCATATATCTGAGATACCCCTGAAAGTATGCAATGAGAGAAGCTATAAAATCGTGCAATTATAGTTACAGCTGAGAAGTTTGAGAGTTGATGGCAACTAGTAGATTCTGGAATCGCCTAGAAGATGCGAACGTTGAAATCAGAGAGTATAAAAGGCAGCAAATTTAGAGGCGCTGGAATTCAGTTTGATTTGAGCTATCAAGCAGTTTCGGTTAAGACGCTATCTAGCGAGCCATAGCAGTATCATTTTGAAAGTCAGTTTCATTTAAGCTATCAGTTTGGTTATTAAGCCAGCTAGTTGCAAAGTATAAGTGTTATTGTGAAGTACTTTAATAATGGCCATTTTTCCATTATTCAATATTGGAGTTATTTATTCAACAGTTTAGTGATACGAACTTAGCAAAAGGACAAATAAGAGGATTTGCAAGTAAATTCGTTACAATATGTTATAGTTTATGTTTAACAACTGTCTTCAGCTTGTGGATTCAATGATCATAAAACGTTATTTGCAATGTTGTACTGTTAACACCTTATTGAAAACTATAACTTTACTCAGTATCGTAATTGTTGTGTATATATACTTTTTTAATCTTTATTTCTTTATTGGTTTTCTTAATTTGCTCAAACAGTTTCTTTCAGAATTTAGATTAAGTCCGTTTATCTAAATGTAAATTATCACAATTTCACAATCAAAATTTCTTAAATTTGTCTGGTTTTTTTTCAAAATTGCTTATTTGTTTATTGTTTGAACTTTTCAAACATAAATGTCCTCTTAAGGATGCACATATATATTTTTGAAAATTTTCTTCTCTCTTAAATTGATCTTTTTTTTTAACTGATGTTGGTTTTGGGGTCAGATCGGTTTGCAAATTAACCGTCGCAGAATACGTTATCGCACAACGTATCCCATCCCAAACTGAAAAACTATTTTACATTTCATTTGAAATACAGAAGGTAATTCAAATATTACTGAATGATATTACATGAACATAAAATACAGTAGAAAGAACACAAAGTACAATTTACACCTCTAATATAACTTGTATGGACGAGAAAATAACGCAGTTTGAGGAAAAAATCGAAGCCGAGGTGGGTGCTTTGAGAGGTCGTATAGATAGATAGATAGATGTTGTGAGGTAAAGCACTGCGGCCTATTGGTCTATTGTGCCCACATTCTCTTTACAACACTTCATCCAAGCCGAGTTCTCTGAGAAAATCCAGAATGGTTCTTGGCTTCAGATAATGTATGTGACTATTTTCTAATTTGGATGATCCTAGGATCCTAAGCCTTCGTCTCGCGACTGCATCACATTCCTTCAGGATGTGTTCTGCAGACTCATCTTCGGCATCACAGAATCGACAGAGGCTACTAGCCGATATACCCAATTTATGCATATGGTTCTTTAGCCTACAGTGACCTGTGAGTATACCTGTTAAAATCCTAAGGCTGCCTTTTAAGCTTATATCGCTTTGAGTTGTACCCTCCTATTAGTGCCTTTGCCTGCCGAAGTCCTGGACTTTCACGTCAGTGTTGTTCTCTGGGGCACGCCTCCTTTTGTCTAAATTCCTCCCTTATTGTATGTGACCCTATTGGGACCATAGGCTCGGGACCTATTGGCTTTCCGGCCGCTGCCAACCTGGCAAGCTCGTCCGCTCGCTCGTTACCATCCCCTCCTCTGTGTCCAGGTACCCATGCTAGACGGATGGTGTTATTAACTCCTAGACTGTTTAACCTCTCTACGCACTCAAGGACTGTTGATGATTTAATCTCAACTGAAGATAATGCCTTGAGTGCAGCTTGACTGTCGCTGAGTATAGCGATTTTCTCGTTGGTATATCCTCGCTGTAAAATTATCTCTGCACACCGGCTTATGGCGACAACTTCGGCTTGGAAGATGCTCGGATATTTTCCGAGTGGTAGGGACATTTTGGTTCGGGGGCCGAAGATCCCCGCTCCTATGCCCTCCGGCGTCTTCGAGCCATCGGTGTACCATATTATAGTATGTTCCTGGTGAATCGCTTCAATCCTGGAAGTGTCCCACGTGCATTTGTTCCCCAGATCTATTTTGAAGCGCTTCTCAAACTTAATTATCTTCGTCGTATCATCTCTGGGAAGTTGGATAAGTGGAATCTGCTCCTGCAGCTTCGCCATGCTCCGTGACTGTATCACTTTGCCTCTTCCATATCCCTCTTTAGCTATGTTTACTAAAGTTCTTCTGGCTGCCTGCTCAATTATTATATGTAGAGGCGTTAACTCAAGCAGCACCTCTATTGCTACCGTCGGGCATGTTCGCATAGCTCCCGTAATGCAGACACACGCTAAGCGTTGAAGCTTCGTGAGTGAGTTTTGTACGGTCACCATGGTTGCCTTTGATGCCCACGCAACTGCTCCGTACACTATGATAGGTCTCACTATCATAGTGTACATCAATCTTAGGATCTTTGGGCTGCATCCCCAGGATCTTCCAGCAATACGTCTGCACACTGTTGTAGCCTTTGGTATGGTATTTTCGACGCGTTTCCTCCATAAGAGCTTAGAGTCAAACGTGACTACCAAGTATTTCACCTCAGTCGTGTACTCCATCTGTACTCCATCCATTGTGATTTGCCTAATCCCTTCCAGTTTTCTTTTCCTGGTAAAGGGCACAATGGATGTCTTGTTAGGGTTGATACTTAGCCCTACCTCATTACACCATTCTTTCGTTAGCCTCAATGCCCTTTGCATTATGTCTCAAAGGGTGCTTTCAAATTTGCCCCTTACAATGATAACAATATCATCCGCGTACCCCTGACATCGGATTCCGTTTTCTGAGAGCCTCTGTAGAAGTTCATCTACTACCAGGCTCCACAGAAGGGGTGACAGGACGCCCCTTTGTGGACATCCTTTCGTTGTTTTGATCTCTACTGTACCGTCCCCACTTGAGGTTTCGGCAGTCCTCGTACGCAATAAGGCGTTTATCCACATACGGATTGGATGTTGTATCTCTCTTCTCTCGAGTGCCCGATTCACACTTTCGTGTGTCGTGTTGTCGAAAGCCCCCTCTATGTCCAAAAATGCGCATAGCGTTATCTCCCCGCACTCGAACGCACTTGGGATTTCTGTGGACAGTTAATACAATGCAGTTTCTGTCGACCTGCCTGTCCTATATGCATGCTGATCTCGATGTAGTGGCATTCTATCGAGAGCCTTTGATCTAATCTCGTGGTCTACAATTTTCTCCTTTGCTTTCAGAGCAAAGGATGTCAGGCTTATAGGCCTAAAGGACTTTGGGCTAGAGTAGTCCTTTTTTGCCACTTTAGGTATAAAGACCACTTTTGCTCTTCTCCACACTGTTGGGATGTATGCCAGTGCGAGGCTATCCCTCATAATCGTGGCCAGGTGTGGGATCAATTCCTCTCCCTGCTGCAGAAAGGCTGGATATATGCCATCCACTCACGGAGATTTGTAGCTCTGGAAAGACCTTACTGCCCACTTAACTGTACTGTCATTGAAGAGTCCTCCGAGAGGTCGTATACAGGAGTTGCAATTAAATCGCCCAGCTGTTTCAACAAGCAATCCAAAGCGAAAACACCATCCTTTGACGGTTCTGTTCATTTCCAGGTTTTTAAGCTACAGTTTGAGAAGACCGCAGCAGTGAACAAGTGGAATGCTGAAGATAAAGTTGCAGCTCTATTCGTAGCATTGAACGGGCCAACAGCCGTAATCCTACAGACGATTCCCGAAGGAGAGCGGAACAACTATGACGCATTGATGGCTGCTGTCGAGAGACGTTATGGAAGCGAGCATAGAAAACAGATATACCAAATTGAGTTGCAAAACCGTCACCAAAGAGCGAATGAGACTTTGCAGGAATTTGCCTCGGATGTTGAAAGATTGGCTCATCTCGCAAATTCGGACGCACCCGTGGAATACACCGAGAGGGTAAAAATCCTGAGTTTTATAAATGGCATACGGGACGTGGAAACGAAGCGATCTACATACGCAAACCCAAAGCTTACATTTGCTGAAACGGTATCACATGCATTCACTCAGGAAACTGCCTCCCTATTGAGTAAACCAGCATATAAGGCTCATCGTGTGGAAGTAGAAAGACCAGAGTGGGTAGACACAATTTTGGAAGCATTGAAGGGTACAGAGCAGAATAATAATGATGCAGTCAAATGCTTTAAGTGCGGAAAGCCAGGGCACATTGCGCGTTATTGCAACAGCAACCCTAACAATTCAAACAATGTGGGTGGTCGTAAACGCAGAGCTGAAGGAGATGAGCAGATCTCCAAGACCAATCAATCGTTAAACTAAAGCGAGTCAGCCGCAAGGGGCGACAGCTGGCTCCCTCAATTGAATGCCCCATAATCTCTATCTCACAAATTGGAAGAAGGTCCAACAATCTTACTGTCGGACAGCATGTGGATGGAAAGGAACGTTTACTGACTGTAGATACGTGTGCATCTTATTCCATCATTCGAGTGGGATTTAGTCAACAAGAAGATAAGACCATTGCATGGAGCAAGAATGCGTACAGCCACTGGAGAAGACAGCACGGTTCTAGGAGAAGTAGCATGTGAAGTCGCAATTGGGAACGTCACGGTAGTACACAATTTTATAGTGGCAGAGATTGTTGATGAAATCATAATTGGAGTGGACTTCTTAATCGACCAGGGCATCAAGATCGACATGCAAAGCAAGACGATGCGATATAAAGCATGGATGTACCACTTAATTTCGGCTACGAGAGAGGCTACAGCAGTAAACTAGTACTGGTGGAAGAGAGTCAGCAAATTCCACCAAAATCAGAAGCAGTCATCTGGGCAAAGGTTGATGGAGATTGTGAGGCAAACAAATTATGGGTTGTCGAAGCAGCAAACAAATCAGCACCGAACATACTTATAGGAAAAACCCTGGCTATGACAAAACAAGATGGACGTATGCCGGTAACAGTACTCAATGAGTTCAAGTCACCACTCAAACTGACCAAAGGAGCTATTTTGGGAAGATGCCAAGAGGCTGAAGTAGTTATTAACTGTGAACAGCTCCAGGAACACGTTTCATCTAGTAATACTGATCTTTCAAAATGACATCACGGCATGGACAGAGGGGCTAGAGGAAGATTATCAGAGTAAGGCAAAGCAACTGCTCCTAAAGTACGCAAACATATTTGACCAGGATGGTTCCAAACCAGGCCGCACCAATGTTGTGAAACATCAAATAGACACTGGAGACGCGAGGCCGATACGTCAAGCTCCTCGTAGTGTTCCACTGGCGAAGCGGGAAAGTTGTGAGTCAAATCGTACAAGAAATGAGCGACAACAGCGTCATCGAACCATCAGCTAGTCCATGGAGCTCACCTGTGGTACTTGTGAAGAAGAAGGATGGGAAAATGAGGTTTTGAGTGGACTACCGCAAGTTGAACGACGTCACGAAAAAGGATAGCTACCCATTGCCAAGAATTGACGACACTCTGGAATCGCTCTCTGGTAAGAAATGGTTTTCCACACTGGACTTGAAAAGCGGCTACTGGCAAGTGGAAGTGAAGGAGGAAGACAAAGAGAAAACAGCCTTCAGTGTCGGTGATGGTCTTTGGCAATTTACAGTGATGCCTTTTGGACTATGTAATGCACCAGCTACTGTTGAAAGACTCGTGGATCAGGTACTGAAAGGACTACATTGGAAAACATGCTTAGTGTACCTAGACGACATCATCGTATTGGGAAAGAACTTCGAAGAACATCTTGAAGAACTTGGAGGAAGTTTTCCAGAGAATAGCTGGCGCTGGTCTGAAACTAAGTCCCAAAAAGTGTTCGCTGTTTAAAAAGGAAGTAAATTACTTTGGGTCACATGGTAACGACAGAAGGTATCTGTACAGCGAATGAAAATGATAGAGGCAGTAAAGGATTGGCCAAGACCACAGAACTTGCATGAATTGAGAAGTTTCCTTGGGCTGTGCACATATTACCGCCGATTTGTACCAAACTTTTCCAGCGTAGCCCATAGCCTCCATGAGCTTACAAGAAAAAATAAAGCTGTTGAATGGAAGAAGGAGCAAGAAGTGGCTTTCCAAACATTGAAGGAGCGTTTGTGCTCTGCCCCAATGTTGGCATATCCGATTCCAGGAGCAACATTTATTCTAGATACAGATGCGAGTGGATATGCTATAGGAGGCGTTTTATCACAACTGGTCGATGGACAGGAGAAGGTAGTTGCATATTACAGCCGTTCGATTGGAAAACCAGAGAGGAACTATTGCGTTACACGGAGAGAGCTGTTGGCATTGGTAGAGTGCATTAAACATTTTCACAAATACCTCTACGGCCAGCGATTCCGCGTCAGGACAGATCACGCAGCGTTGAAATGGCTTCTGCAGTTCCGTAATCCGGAAGGACAATTGGCACGGTGGATCGAGCGACTACAAAGCTATGACTTTTCCATTGAGCATCGAAAAGGTAGTACCCATGGAAATGCTGATGCAATGTCACGAAGACCATGTAGTTTGGAATGCAAGCACTGTTCAAAGGCCGAGGCTAAAGAAGACATTATAGATGTCCGGCTAATGACTATAACATGTACGGATGAATGGGACAAGGAACAACTAAGAAAGTGTCAGCTAGAAGATACAGATCTGTCACATGTTATGCAAGGGCTCGAACGAAACGAAAGACCAAACAGAGAGGAGATGTCAGCAGAGAGTCCCATTGCGAAGTCATATTGGGCACAGTGGAACAGTTTAGAATTGATATCCGGTTGCTTGCATCGAGTATGGGAGAGTGAGGATGGTCAATGCAAGAAGAAACTGATAGTTGTTCCCAGAAAGAGGATTCCTGACGTGCTCAGCGAGCTGCATAATGGTCCAAGTGGAGGTCATCTTGGAATCACGAAGACGCTCGAGAAAATTAAGCAGAGATTCTATTGGGTTGGGTTGCCGTCAGTCGGTCACCGAGTGGATTGCCAACTGCGAGGTTTGCAACAGAGCGAAAGGGCCCACAACACGAAGTCATGGCCAGATGAAGCAGTATATTTCAGGTGCACCATTTGAAAGGATCGCCATGGATGTCGCAGGTCCATTTCCTACTAGCAACCGCGGAAACAAATACGTACTGGTGGTTATGGATTATTTCAGTAAATGGCCAGAGGTATACCCAATCCCAAACCAAGAAGCGGAAACAGTAGCAGAAGTGGTTACAAACGATTGGGTTGCAAGGTATGGTGTACCAATGGAGTTACATTCTGACCAAGCAGGAATTTTGAATCAGCTGTGTTCCAAGAAATGTGTAAGAAGTTGGGCATTCGAAAAACACGGACAACTGCATTGCATCCTCAGTCCGATGGTATGGTGGAACGTTTCAATAGAACATTGGAGGAGCATTTAAGGAAAGTAGTAGACAAGTACCATAAGAGTGGGATACACACATATCATTATTCTTGATGGCTTACCGATCGGCAGTGCATGAGACAACGGGCCAAACTCCCGCAAAGGTAATTTTTGGCAATGACCTTCGACTGCCAGCTGATTTGAAGTATGGAATAGATGCCGATGCGGAGAGAGATGTCAAGAAATCCACTGGTGTCTTGGAAGAAGAGCTGAGAGAGATACGATCTGGTAAGGTAACGAGCAAAGATTATGAGTGACAAGATGAAAGCCAGATACGATAAAGCAATTAATTCGGAAGGGTTTCAGGAAGGAGATTTGGTGCTGTTATACAACCCACATCGAAAAAAAGGTTTGTCCCCGAAATTGCAGTGTAATTGGGAAGGCCCATACAAAGTTGTAAAACGGATCAACGATGTAGTGTACCGCATACAAACCATTGGCAAACCACGAACCAAAATGAAAGTGGTAGAAAGGCTGGCAGCGTTTAGATCGAGAGATTTGTCTGATCGGGACAACGGAGAAGCAACGGACAAACACATGCAAAGATATCTGCATGAGGTGAGATGCTCCCAAAAGTATGCAATTATAATTCTGGAAGTGTCGCTCACGAATACACGCACATATGAGAAGCTATACACGTGCATCTGTAGTTATAATTATATAGCAGTAACTAAGTAAATTCTGGAAGAACCTAGAAGTATGCA
>JARSSU010038723.1:0-21422 GCA_029619165.1 Eurosta solidaginis
AAAGGTCCGACGCCTGTTGTTTTTTTTTTTTTTTTTTTTTTTTTTTTTTTTTTATTTTTTTTTTTTTTTTTTCTTTTTTTTTTTTTTTTCTTTTTTTTTTTTTATTTTTTTTTTTTTTTTTTTTTTTTTTTTTTTTTTTTTTTTTTTTTTTTTTTTTTTTTTTTTTTTTTTTTTTTTTTTTTTTTTTTTTTTTTTTTTTTTTTTTTTTTTTTTTTTTTTTTCTTTTTTTTTTTTTTTTTTTGTTTTGTTTTTTTTTTGGTTTTTTTTTTTTTTTTTTTTTTGTTTTTTTTTTTTTTTTTTTTTGTGGAGTTCACTGAGGACCTGCTTGTGTTTTTTGGCTTCATACGGCTGAGAAATCAGGTGCCGTATTTCCTTATAATGCTTACCGAGATGACTCCTTAAGGCTCTGGGCGTGTTGGCTCATCAATCAGATGTCTGTTGGGATGCCCAGGTTTCTGGGATTCAACAGGAACTGTTTGGTTAGCATCTCATTTCTCTCCCTGATGGGGAGTATTCTCGCCTCATTATGTAGATGGTGTTCTGGGGACATAAGAAGACAGCCCGTGGCGGTTCTGAGAGCAGTATTTTGGCAGGCCTGTAGCTTCCTCAGTGAGTAGTTTGTAGGCTTGGCGACCACATAGGGGACGCGTAGCATGCAATCGGCTGGCCTATTGCTTTGTAAGTAGTAATGAGCGTTTCTTTGTCTTTTCCCCAAGTACTGCCAGCAAGAGATTTGAGGATTTTATTGCGGCTCTGGATTTTCGGTACAATTGCGGCTGCATGCTCACCAAAATTTAGATCCTGATCAAACGTCACACCCGTCAAATGGTCGACATTTGGGACGTCCATCTTGTAAATAAGGTCGCGGAGCATTTAGTCGGTGATAATGCCAGGTTTCGCGAAGCGAAACAAACTGGAGAGATCAGGGAGGTAGCCGTTTATTCTGTTGCAAAGCTCATCGATCTGTGGGCCTTGGCCTGTGGCCATTATTGTGCAGTCACCGGCGTAGGAAACGATAGTAACTGCTTCTGGTGGCAAGGTAGCTTTGATATGTAGAAGTTAAACAAGAGTGGGATAGGACACTACCCTATGGAACCACTTATTCAATTCTTCTTGGTTTTGATGTTTCGTTTCTAAATTGCACCGATGCCTGGCGCCCACCCAGATAATTTGCGGTCCACATTTTAAGACATGGGTGAAGGGTAGACCCTTCCAGGTCTTGCAGTAACGTGCCATGGTTGACCGTATCAAAAGCTTTTGATAGGTCTAGCGCAACGAGTACTGTTCTATGGTGGGGTTTTGATTTAAACCGCAATTTATCGGGGTGCTAATGGCATTTAGTGCGGTGGTGGTGCTATGGAGTTTTCTAAAGCCATGCTGATGACAGGCTAGCTGCAAATTTGCTTTGAAGTAGGGGAGCAAAATGGCTTCACGCGTCCTAGCTACTGGCGATAGGAGAGATATCGGGCGATATGACTCTCCATGTTAGCTGTTTCCCAGGCTTTAGTAGCGGGGACCACCTTGGCCATTTTCCGTTTTTTGACACAGGTGGAGAGACAGGTTGAAGACGTGCGCTAAATATTTGAAACCCTCTTTCCTAGGCTTTTAAGCATCGGCATGGCTATGCCGTCTGGGCCCTCTGCTATGGATGGTTTAGCATGACCGATGGCATCCTCAACCTCTCTGGCGTGATGGTAATTGGAGACGCGCTGAATTTATGTTTATATGCGTGTCTGTTGGCCCTCCGTCTATCTTTGTGGACCGTAGAATGCATTATATATTGTCGGCAGAAAGCGCTCGCGCATTTTTTCGTATCCGACAGCACTTTATCGCCAAAGCGATGGAAATTTTGTTATTGTGCTTAGACGATAGGGACTTTACGGTGGACCAAAGCTTACCTACACCGGAGGAGAGGTTACAACCGCTCAGGTGCTCCTCCCATTTCGCCCGCTTATGTTCATCCACAAGCAATCTGATGCGTTGGTTTATATCCCTTATTTGGGGATCGCCGGGATCGGGCTGTCTATAAGGTCACGTTCTCTCGCTAAGTTGCGGCCTCCGCCGGAAAGTGAGGTCGAATTTCGGGAATTCTACCGGCGGGAATGAAGCGAGCCGAGGCGGATCAATGACCTTGCGGAAAGCACGCTCCCCTTGGCGAGCATCAGTCGGGATAGGGAGGGCAGCAAAGCGGTTGTCTGTAAAGGACTTGTATTCGTCCCACTTTCCTTTTTAAAGTTATGAAGTGCGTTTTTCTGTAACGATGAAGTCGGCGGTACGCAGGTGGTCGGATGCCAATGTTACCATCGGCTGCCAGTTGACGCAGTTTACGAGCTCTGCGCTCACGATTGAGATATCCGGCGAACTGTGACAGCTTCCTACCATACGTTTGGGGGCGTCTCCGTTTATTGTGCAGAACGTCGTTTCTTCTATTTTATCCGCCAACATCTCACCCCTACTGTCCGCCCGCAAGTTTGAATGCCATAGATCGTGATGGGCATTAAAGTCGCCTAAGAAAACGCGATTGTTGCCAGTGAGTAAGGCGCTAATATTAGGGTGGTATCCACTGGGGCAACAGGTGGCAGGAGGGATGCAGATGTTGATGATTTCTAGGTTTGCATTGCCTGACCGGACAGATAAGCCTTGACGTTCTAAGACACTGTCCCTGCGGCCTGCACAGAGTGGTGTATGATAAACACGAGACCACCTCCATTTCCGCTCTCACGATCTTTTCTGTGGACATTAATACCCTGAACAAGTTTGCAGAGCAATCTGGCTGTGAGTTTAGTCTTTTGAATCGCAGCAATGCGGATGTTGTGCCACTTCATGAATCGACTATCTCCGTGATCTTCCCAGTTAATCCATTACAGTTTAACTACAGAATTCTGAAGTGCGATAGAGGAGACGTCGTCACTCTGGAGTAAGTGACGGCTGACTACGCCTGGGCTGTGAAAGGCTAGGACACAACTGCTGTTGTGAACCTGGGACTGGACGTCCTTGGGTAAGCATTGGGATACCCGGTGTATTTGGGTTTGCGGCCTGGCAGCATGGCGCTATAAACCCGTCGAGGGATTGCCGTCGCGGAGACCAGAACATCTGGGAAAGTGGCAGCAGTCCAAGGCAGGAGCTGCATTGGATGTCGCAAACATATATATTCTGTGCTAGCAAACGGTACAAAAGGAGGTAGGGACTAAGAGTTTGTTTCCCTGACCTACACGATTGCTTCCGGAAAAGAGGGGGGAAGAGACGGGGGCAGGGGCTGATACTCGGCAGTGCTCCCGACTGTATACGGAGGTTGTAGGTATGAGTGGGAGCGGCCGTATGAGTTGATGGTGCCGTGGGGCGCGAGCAGCAGCGGGTACTTGTTGTGATATAATGTTGTATTTTTAATGATAAACACAGAAAGTACAAAAGGTAGACTAATTAGTTTATCTGTTTCCAAACTGCTTATGTGCCTATTTTTTACCGCCACAAAGCCAGAGTTGGGAGCAGTGCACCAAGTTTTGAGCAGCACCATTGCTCGAAGTTAAGTAGGCTGACGTAATCAAGATCCTGTGTTCGGTATTAATGAGACGTTAATTGGTTGTGGACTTAAGTGTCTGTTCATCCTTCCCATATTCGTAAAATTTGATGATTTCTATAGTAATTTCACACAGAGGGCTAATGGAATAATTAACCAAGTTTTCTACATTAAAGCCGTTAATACACCCAATGTTCCATACAAAATACAAATGTTTAATTATCTCATTATTGCTTTATTTAGTGCCTAATGGAGTCAAAAATCTAGGCGGTTTTGTGGGCGTTATTTATACATTAGTGGACTGTGTGAATAAAAAACAAGTAGAAACTTCTAGATATCAGGAAATAGGCACAAAGAAAATATTTGGCTGTTTTCAAAATAAAATTTACTTGTGATTTGTTTATATATTTAAACAGCTTAATTGTGCTATTCAATTGAGAAAGACTATGTGATATAATGTGGTGGTCGGATGCCAATGTTACAATTGGCTGCCAGTTGACGCAGTTTACGAGTCCTGCGCTCACGATTGATATATCCGGCTTCCTACCATACGTGTCGCGGCGTCCCATTTATCGTGCGAAACGTCGTTTCTTGTATTTGGTCCGCCAACAACTCGTCCCTGTTGTCCGCTTGTAATCAGAATGCAACAGATCGTGGTGGACAGTGAAATCGCCTAAGATAATGCGATTATTACCAGTGAGTAAGGCGCTGATATTAGGGCCGTATCCACTGGGGCAACAGGTAGAAGGAGGGATGTAGATGTTGATGATTTCTAGGTTTGCATCGCCTGACCGGAGAGATAAGCCTTGACGTTCTAAGACACTGTCCCTGCGGCCGATGTTGGGATCAAATATATGATATTGCACAGAGTGGTGTATGATAAACACGAGGCCACCTCCATTTCCGCTCACACGATCTTTTCTGTGGACATTATACCCAGAACAAGTCTGCAGAGCAGATCTGCTGTGAGTTTAGTCTCTTGAATCGCAGCAATACGGATGTTGTGCCGCTTCATGAAATCGACTATCTCCGTGATCTTCCCAGTTAATCCATTACAGTTTAACTACAGAATTCTGAAGTGCGACGGAGGAGACGTCGTCACTCTGGGAGTAAGTAACGGGTGACTACGCCTGGGCTGTGAAAGGCTAGGACACAACTGCTGTTGTGACCCTGGGACTGGACGTCCTTGGGTAAGCATTGGGGTAACCGGTGTATTTGGGTTTGCGGCCTGGCAGCATGGCGCTATGAAACCCGTCGAGGGATTGCCGTCGCGGAGACCAGAACATCTGGGAAAGTGGCAGCGTCCAAGGCAGGAGCTGCATTGGGCAGATGTCGCAAATATATATATTCTGTGCTGGCAAACGGTACAAAAGGCGGTAGGGACTAAGAGTCTGTTTCCTGACCTACACGATTGCTTCCGGAAAAGAGGGGGGAAGAAGACGGGGGCAGGGGCTGATACTCGGCAGTGCTCCCGACTGTACTACGGAGGTTGTAGGTATGAGTGGGAGCGGCCGTATGAGTTGATGGTGCCGTGGGGCGCGAGCAGCAGCGGGTACTTGTTGTGGCTTGCTGAGCAGCGGGGCTGCTGGAAGGTAGTGGGGGGCGCTAAGGCGTAGACTACAGGACGCCCTTGGGCTTGAACAGCAAGGAGCCGCAAAAGATTTATAAAAGTTACGTGGACGTCGGGTTTCTAGCCCAGAACAACCTGTCCGATGCAAACCATCCCTTGCACGAGACTTTATGTGTTTGTATTTTTAATGAATAAACACAGAAAAGTACAAGAGGTACACTAATTAGTTTTATGTGTTTGTTGTTCTTGTTGTTGTAGCAGTGCTTCGCCCCATCCAATAAATAAGTGCGACCGATCACAAATTGTCACTTGAAACTTGCTGTTTCAACAGGGGTGAACCATAATGTGAGGGGTGTTAGAGGCGTTGGTTCCACATTACAATTAAAGAGATGGTTGGTGTCATGTGGGGACACATTGCAAGCGGGGCATACATTTAGTATGTCGGGGTTGATTCTGGATAGGTAAAAGTTTAACCTGTTACAGTATCCAGATCGAAGTTGAGCTAGAGTGACTCGCGTTTCCCTGGGGAGTTTGCGTTCCTCTTCCGGAAGTTTTGGGTACTGTTCTTTAAGTACTGGATTCACCGGGCAATTCCTGGCATAAGGGTCCGACGCCTGTTTGTGGAGTTCAGTGAGGACCTGCTTGTGTTTTTTGGCTTCGTACGGCTGAGATATCAGGTGCCGTATTTCCTTATAATGCTTACGGAGATGACTCCTTAAGCCCCTGGGCGGTGTTGGCTCATCAATCAGATGTCTGTTGGGATGCCCAGGTTTCTGGGTATTCAACAGGAACTGTTTGGTTAGCATCTCATTTCTCTCCCTGATGGGGAGTATTCTCGCCTCATTATGTAGATGGTGTTCTGGGGACATAAGAAGACAGCCCGTGGCGGTTCTGAGAGCAGTATTTTGGCAAGCCTGTAGCTTCTTCCAGTGAGTAGTTTTTAGGCTTGGCGACCACATAGGGGACGCGTAGCATGCATCGGCTGGTCAATTGCTTTGTAAGTAGTAATGAGCGTTTCTTTGTCTTTTCCCCAAGTACTGCCAGCAAGAGATTTGAGGATTTTATTGCGGCTCTGGATTTTCGGTACAATTGCGGCTGCATGCTCACCAAATTTAGATCCTGATCAAACGTCACACCCGTCAAAATGGTCGACATTTGGGACGTCCATCTTGTAAATAAGGTCGCGGAGGATTTATTCGGTGATAATGCCAGGTTTCGCGAGGCGAAAAAACTGGAGAGATCAGGGAGGTAGCCGTTTATTCTGTTGCAAAGCTCATCGATCTGTGGCCTTGGCCTGTGGCCATTATTATATGTAGAAGTTAAACAAGAGTGGGGATAGGACACTACCCTATGGAACCCCTTGTTTAATTCTTCTTGGTTTTGATGTTTCGTTTCTAAATTGCACCGATGCTTGGCGACCACCCAGATAATTTGCGGTCCACCTTTTAAGACATGGGGGAAGGGTAGACCCTTCCAGGTCTTGCAGTAACGTGCCATGGTTGACCGTATCAAAAGCTTTTGATAGGTCTAGCGCAACGAGTACTGTTCTATGGTGGGGGTTTTGATTTAAACCGAAATTTATCTGGGTGCTAATGGCATTTAGTGCGGTGGTGGTGCTATGGAGTTTTCTAAAGCCATGCTGATGACAGGCTAGCTGCAAATTTGCTTTGAAGTAGGGGAGCAAAATGGCTTCACGCGTCTTAGCTACTGGCGATAGGAGAGATATCGGGCGATATGACTCTCCTATGTTAGCTGGTTTCCCAGGCTTTAGTAGCGGGACCACCTTGGCCATGGTGCGCTAAATATTTGAAACCTCTTTCCCTAGGCTTTTAAGCATCGGCATGGCTATGCCGTCTGGGCCCACTGCTTTGGATGGTTTAGCATGACCGATGGCATCCTCAACCTCTCTGGCGGTGATGGTAATTGGAGACGCGCTGAATTTATGTTTATGTGCGTGTCTGTTGGCCCTCCGTATATCTTTGTCGACCGTAGAATGCATTATATATTGTCGGCAGAAAGCGCTCGCGCATTTTTTCGTATCCGACAGCACTTTATCGGCAAAGGCGATGGAAATTTTGTTGTTGTGCTTAGACGATAGGGACTTTACGGTGGACCAAAGCTTACCTATACCGGCAGAGAGGTTACAACCGCTCAGGTGCTCCTCCCATTTCGCCCGCTAGTGTTCATCCACAAGCAATCTGATGCGGTTGTTTACATCCCTTATTTGGGGGTCGCCGGGATCGAGCTGTCTTATAAGGTCACGTTCTCTCACTAAGTTTTCGGCCTCCGCCGGAAAGTGAGGTCGAATTTCGGGAATTTTACCAGCGGGAATGAAGCAAGCCGAGGCGGATTCAATGACCTTGCGGAAAGCACGCTTCCCTTGGCGAGCATCAGTCGAGATAGGGAGGGCAGCAAAGTGGTTGTCTGTAAAGGATTTGTATTCGTCCCACTTTCCTTTTTTAAAGTTTTATTTCATGCGTTTTTCTGTGACGATGAAGTCGGCGGTACGCTCGAGCGAAATAAGTATAGGCAGGTGGTCGGATGCCAATGTTACAATTGGCTGCCAGTTGGCGCAGTTTACGAGTCCTGCGCTCACGATTGATATATGCGGCTTCCTACCATACGTGTCGCGGCGTCCCCATTTATCGTGCAAAACGTCGTTTCTTGTATTTGGTCCGCCAAAAACTCGTCCCTGTTGTCCGCTTGTAGATCAGAATGCAACAGATCGTGGTGGGCAGTGAAATCGCCTAAGACATTGCGATTATTACCAGTGAGTAAGGCGCTGATATTAGGCGGTATCCACTGGGGCAACAGGTAGAAGGAGGGATGTAGATGTTGATGATTTCTAGGTTTGCATCGCCTGACCGGAGAGATAAGCCTTGACGTTCTAAGACACTGTCCCTGCGGCCGATGTTGGGATCAAATATATGATATTGCACAGAGTGGTGTATGATAAACACGAGGTCACCTCCATTTCCGCTCTCACGATATTTTCTGTGGACATTATACCCAGAACAAGTCTGCAGAGCAGATCTTGCTGTGAGTTTAGTCTCTTGAATCGCAGCAATGCGGATGTTGTGCCGCTTCATGAAATCGACTATCTCCGTGATCTTCCCAGTTAATCCATTACAGTTTAACTACAGAATTCTGAAGTGCGACGGAGGAGACGTCGTCACTCTGGGAGTAAGTGACGGGTGACTACGCCTGGGCTGTGAAAGGCTAGGACACAACTGCTGTTGTGACCCTGGGACTGGACGTCCTTGGGTAAGCATTGGGGTAACCGGTGTATTTGGGTTTGCGGCCTGGCAGCATGGCGCTATAAAACCCGTCGAGGGATTGCCGTCGCGGAGACCAGAACATCTGGGAAAGTGGCAGCGTCCAAGGCAGGAGCTGCATTGGGCAGCATGTCGCAAATATATATATTCTGTGCTGGCAAACGGTACAAAGGCGGTAGGGACTAAGAGTATGTTTCCCTGACCTACACGATTGCTTCCGGAAAAGAGGGGGAAGAAGACGGGGGCAGGGGCTGATACTCGGCAGTGCTCCCGACTGTACTACGGAGGTTGTAGGTATGAGTGGGAGTGGCCGTATGAGTTGATGGTGCCGTGGGGCGCGAGCAGCAGCGGGTACTTGTTGTGGCTTGCTGAGCATCGGGGCTGCTGGAAGGTAGGGGGGCGCTAAGGCGTAGACTACAGGACGCCCTTGGGCGTGAACAGCAAGGAGCCGCAAAAGATTTATAAAAGTTACGTGGACGTCGGGTTTCTAGCCCAGAACAACCTGTCCGATGCAACCATCCCTTGCACGAGACTTTATGTGTTTGTATTTTTAATGAATAAACACAAAAAAGTACAAAAGGTAGACTAATTATTATTATTACTGATTGGTCTGGAAGCACTGTGACCTTTGTGCAGATCTATTGTGCAATCCTAATTTTGCATCTGGAGTCTCTTGATGTATCTAAGTACCTCTTCAGGCTTTTTACTCCATATCACATAGGGATTAAGAGTCCCACCACCTAGATGGGATAGTCTCTGCCTAGCTAGAGCGACGCATTCGCAGAGAATGTGAACCGGCGTTTCAGCGTCCAGCTCACAGAAACGACAGATTTGGGTATCAGATAGATTTAATTTACTTAGGTGATATCGTAGACCGCAGTGTCCCGTGTAGTACCCAGTGAGAGTTCTTAGGTCCTCCCTGCTTAGATTAATGAGTTTAGCTGATACTTTAATTGCTGGAAGTATAAACAGTTTGGCCTGCCTTTGACCTTGGCAGTCAATCCAGTGAATTTTGAATTGTTTTGTTTCCCAGTTACATATGGTTTCCCTGGTGTGTGCTTTTGTCAGTGCAAAAAAGGGCTCTCTGGATCATAGAATGCTGCCACAGCACCCTGATTTGCTAGGTAATCTGCATGTTCATTACCATCATGTCCCTGATGTCCGGGAACCCATCCTAACAAAACCTTGTTTTTGGCTCCCAGGTCATAAAGAATTTCAGTGCAGTCATCCACTAGCTTAGATGTAACTGTGGAGGATTGCAAGTCGCACAGGGCCGCCTGGCTGTCCGACATAATGTAGATGCTCTTCGAGGATGAGCCACTCCGCATTCTCTACCACAGACTTCTATTGCAGGATTTCTGTCTGAAATATGGTGGGTTATCATCTCATTGGTATCGATTTCTTGAAGTTCGGCCCATAGGTGCCAGCTGCCGTTCTTCTGTCATCGAATTTCGATCCATCCGTGTACCAGACGTCTGAGTCAGGGTCATTATAAGGATTCCCTATTTCCCAGTGGGTCCTGTCCACAATGGACACTTCAAAGTTCTGTGAGATTCTGAGCTTAGGGGATATTACGTCACGCAGTTGTAATGGAGGGATTTCCTATGAATTTTCTTATTACTTTCATATGCCCTATCATATTTCCTTCCTTAAACTCAGAAATATTTGGAAGTCTTAGTGCACCTAGTGTTGCCTCTTTCTCTATCAGAATAGGGAAGGGAGGTATTCCCACTAAGGCACTAAGTGCGTCAGCAGGGGCGGTTCTCATCGCACCCATTATGCCAACGCAAACTAATCAATGCAGTTTGCTTAGTTTAGCCGTTGCCGTTCTTTGCGTGGCTTTCTGCCACCAAACTAGGGAAGCATAGGTAACTCTTGGCCTTACAACAGTATTAAATGTCCAATTGACTGGGTTGGTCCCCATACAATGCTATGTCCGCCGCTAAATTTAAAGATTATTTTGAGAGGGTTTCGGACATTTTTTTTTATATCCTTCGAAATACAGCCGAAAAGGTTTTTTCGTTGTAACTTGATAAAATTGATATGTTATTATTTTGGCCTAGAGAAGCTTCACATTTTTCACATTTCCGTTTAATGTCCTTGTAAGCTATGAAGTCGTTTTCACATGATTAGGTCAGCTAACAAAGTTGTACCCCTAAAGTATCCCTTTTTCCTTACCAAACGAAAGTACTTAAAAATTCAAGAAAATGTTGCTTTTAAACCATATTACTAAAATAATAAACAAAGAAGTTATAGCACTTTCAATATTTATGCAACAGTTATTTTACCTGATTCTTATTATTCTTAGACCTGAAACTCATGATATTTTTGGAGGAAAAATTATTATTGGGGTTTGCATTGAAAATATTAATATTAATAATAACACTATGCGACAAAATCAACTTTTTTTCTGGGCCTTGGGCAAAACCCACTTTTTTGTAGAGATTGAGGCTTAAGTAAACAAATTACTATCTCCGTTTTCGAAGTTAGCCTCCAAAAAATAGATATCGGCTTATGAAGTTCGAAGTTCGAAATTCTACATTTCGAAATTTTATTTTTTTTGTTAACGCGTTCAGCAGTAAAAATGTGGTCCTGGTCCGCTCTTTTCCCTTATTTGAAGGGCTGAATTTTTTTTTGAGAAATTTGGTATAACAGGTGTTATACGAGGTGAAAAGTATAACAGCTGCTATACTAAATTTCTCAAAAAAGAATTCAGCCCTTCAAATAAGGGAAAAGAGCGGACATTAGCAACTTTTGTTTTCGACCCAGTCTTATATCGAATATGCCATTTTCGGACAAATCCCCCATGTTTTGCCGTAGAGACGAGTACAGGCGAAGAAAGCTTTTGTTGCCTTTTTTTCTCGGACGTTGTGGCAGCGCACTGCCCTCAAGTGGCCCGATGAAACCAGGCTAATCCTGTTATAATTCATACATAATTTTTTTTTATTTTTTTGTATCCTAATTCTTATTTATGTTTTATTTATAATTTTAAATTTTTTTTGTTACCGAATCTTTGAGAGGCAGTGGCTTCTTAAGCGCCGAGATCTAAAACCGCTCAGCTACAGAGAAACTCATGAGCTGAGAAATATAGATTCACAAATACAATAGATTAAAAGTATAAATATAATTTTTAGTTATTAAGAGAAGATAGAACCGTTTTTTATGGCAAAGAGCGAGTCCGAAACATCAATTATTCTCGAGTGAGAGTTATAATCTTCACACAAACATAGAAAAAGGTTCGTTTAGTTGGAAATTGCTTCTGCATTGTTTAAGAATTATAGGTTTATAATGCCTTGAAGCTCGGCATGGAACATTCAAGTTTACTTCGTTCAAAAGAAATGGGCTTGAAATCGATCCATTTAAAAGTCTGGCCATAAATAGTACACCTAGCATTTCTCTACGACTTGCAAGGGTAGGAAGATTTATTAGTTTTAAACCGATTAGTGTAAGGAGGAAGATTATACGGAGAGTCCCATTTGATTATTTCTCAAGGCGAAAAGTAAAAACTGTTTTTGAATTGATTCTAGTCTATCCACATGAACTTGATAACGCGCATTCCAAATTATCGATCCATATTCTAATATCGGTCTCACCAATGATGTAAAAAGGGTTTTTGTAACGTAAGGACCACTAAACTCTTTTGCCCATCTTTTCACAAATGCTAAAACTCCTCTCGCTTTATTGACTGTGGCATTAATATGAGGGTTGAAACTAAGTTTGCAATTCATTGTAACTCCCAAGTCGACAAAGACATCAACGCTTTCCAGAGTTTGGCCATTAATTGTGTAAGAAGCTGGCTCTACGTTCCCACGTGAAAAAAAAACATGAATTTACATTTTTCTATGTTGAGCGGCATAAAATTCGCATTACACCAAGTAACTAAACAATTTAAATCCGCCTGGAGTACAGAACGTTCTTCAACCAAAAGTTTTACGTCGTCGGTATACATTAAAATTTTATAATATTTTATAGTTGTGGAAATATCGTTTATAAAGAGCAAAAACAGAATAGGACCGAGATGGCTGCCCTGAGGCACACCGGAGGGAACATTGATGACATTCGAACAAATGGTTTTAATAGGTTTATTTGAGTTCTGACCGCAAAGATAGGAGGAGATCCAGCGAGTTAGGCCAGGTTGAAAACCAAGCAATTCGAGTTTATAAACAAGTAATGAGTGGCGTACTTTGTCGAATGCTTTGCTGAAATCAGTGTATATAACATCGGTATGATGATTGTTCTAAACCCATTAAAGACGTGAGTTGTAAATTCAAGCAAATTGGTTGTGGTTGATTTGGCTCTACAAAAGCCATGCTGAGAACTATCTATCATGTAGAAATCGAAAATGTGAGGTGATTAGTAACGATTGCTTCGAAAAGCTTAGGGATAGCGGAGAGCTTTGCTATTCCACGATAGTTTCAATAGACGACTTGCTTCCTTTTTTATGAAGTGGGATAAGAAAAGATTCCTTCCAAGCCGTCGGGAAAATGCCATTTTTTAAAGAGAGGTTAAACAGATCAGTAAAGGGCTGGTAGATGTATTCCGCACATTTTTTAAGAAAACATGTTGGGTTCAAATCGGACAGTATTTGAAGGATTCTTTTAGCGGTCTTGGATGTAATAGCACATCTTCAGGCAACAATGTGAGCACATATTGAGTTACATAGAATGAGCTCATATGGATAACTTATAGGGATAAATCAACCACAGCCGAGTATATAGAGGAAAGAATTGAGCGAAGAAGTATGCAATCTCTTGATTGTCGTGGAAATGCTATTTCTCAAAACTTATGGCAGAAAAGAAACCCGTTAGGTCTGCGTTTAGAATTACGAACTTCATAAAAAAGACTTCGGTTGCAAAATAATGTTTTTTTAATTTTACATAAGCTTTATAACATTTGTATTCAGTTTCAATATACTTATGACGAAAATAGCGTACTTTGATAATTCAGAATGTAAACCGGTTTATTATATAATTGAATAAACGTGATTCCTATTTTTAAACTTTTAGCTCTTAGTAAACCGGGGGGGGGATACTCTGTATTGCGATGGAACGGCATGGCGATGCGAAATAAAATTTCGCTGCGAAAAGGTAATTCGGAACTCTGTAGCGCTATCGCATCGCTAAACAATGCGCTTTTTTATTTTCACGCTAATTTTGCTTGAGTAGGCATCACTGGACCAAACTCAAAGAAAGAGACAAAAGAAACAAGGCGAGTACAATTGTCGGCAAACGATTATTTTTGTTGAACAAATTAAAAAAAGTTCTGTAGCAATATGGAACGATTTAAATGGAAGAAGGATTGATTTAATGAAGAAATCCTCCCAGTTCAGAAATTTGAACGGAAGAAGTGAACGTGATAATACAGAAAACGTGGAAAATCATAGACGGGAAAATATGCTGGTTGTGTTTTTTGGTGGGGCATCAGAGACAAATAAAAAATGACATGATTTCAAATAGAAATGCTTTATAAAAGTGGTTTCGATTTAATGTTATTTATTTATGTATTTGAAGTCCACTAGGATTACAAAATTGGGCTTTGTGTTGTTTTGTTTTTTTGAGTTGTCCTATAATTTTAAATGCATCTAAAGATATCAATTTATACAATCATCAATATACTTACATATTTGAACAAGCGAATGCCTATTACTTGTAGCAAGAAAAATGGAAGTGAATGCTGTTTGAATTCGCTTTCGCATTTCACAGAGTGCGGCAATGCGAAAAAGGAGAAAAATGGACTGGGGCAAAATGGAATGCTGAAAGTCAAAATATAATGCGATGTCAAGATAACAGAGTAACCGATTTGCATACTTCGCGTATTTTTTCTTCGCATCGCAAACAGCGTAGGCCCCCAGGCTTGCACTGGTTCAGTGTACGAGCATGTATGTACGTTTGGGCACATGTTTTTCAAATAAAGTAAGAATAGTTTTATTAAAATGTATAACGTTTTGCTCTACATCCTCTTTATATCGAGGCCACGTTATCTCAGAAAGCTCTTTATTTAAATTATTAAAATTAGTTTTCGAAAAAATCAAAGCACCTGGTAGAGACACGTGTTTTGTTAGTGCAGCCGACTTCGTTGCTTATGATTTCCTAAGTTATCTCAAGAGAAGGATGGTAAACGTATTCTGGCAAAACAAGAGGTTCACACCGATTTATAGAGAATTTAGATATGTCGTCAACAAATGCTAAGTCTAAGAATTTTCCATACTTATTCGGAAGGAAGTTGATCTGATTAAGGCAAAGATCAGTAATTCCATGCAAAAAGTCATTGCTATGCATCTTAGATGATACGGGGACAATAGTGTGATCAACGGTATTCCAAGATATATGTGGCAGGTTAAAGTCGCCTAATACAATCACTGAGTCCGTGGGCTTTATCATCGAATTGACTGTTTGTAACAGTGAAATATGGTGCATATACACTGATAGATCAGAAGACGGTGGAATATAGCAAACGGCTAAGTAAATATGACCCCGGCCTAGTAAGATTCGGATGCATTTGAACTCGATGGAATCAACTTCGGGTAAATTAACATCTTCAGATAGAATTGAAGAATGTACAGCTAGAAAGACACCACCTCCGGTCCTATTTAAGCGGTCATTTCTATAGGTCTGGTACTCACCGCAAAAAATTTCGGAATTTAAAACATTGGGTTTCAGCCATGTTTCGGTAAAAGCAATAATATTATAGTTACAGTGAATGGTTTTCAAATATAAGTCAGTTAATTTAGTATTTAAGCCTCTAACGTTTTGATAGTAAATGATTAAGCAAGATGTTAAATTAAGTTTTTTGGATCGGAACTTGAGGAGGAATTTTTGCTACATTTTGAGTAATCTCAATAGTCTTATGCACAAATTCGCGAACAAAAGCCCCTGGCGGCCAAATGCGCTGTCCAAAAGTTTATCAAAATCTTTTGACTAGACATCAATTCTAATGAAGAAATTTTTCTTTCGTAATTAAATTTAAATTTTCTTAAAGTCATGCCGTCAGCCTTAATTTTCGAAGTGACATAAGACTTGATATCCTCAACGGAAGTGTCTTTGTCAAAGCGAGATACAAAAATCGATTTTTTGAGCGGGACTACAGCCAGCTTCTTAGCCGGTGCTTCTGAAGAAGTTACAGTTACAGTAAGGTTTTTTCCGCGGCCTTAGAAGCGGATGGAACCACAGCTTGCGGGATTAGGGGAAGCCAAGTCTATGAGCTCCACTTGCGGAAGATTAATGTTCTGAGCAGGATTAAGATTAAGAGCGTTAGGTGAATCTTCAGAGCGCTTTTGTTCATTATCGCGGTTGTCTTTATTTCTAGTTAAGCAATGCGGTAACTCATCCAAGCACTTGAAAGACTTGACCAAACTATCGTATTGATTGAATTTTTCTGTGATTATGGAAAACTCTTTAGCAATTTCAGAAAGCGCATTTTGAGTTTGTCTAAACAGTTTAAATAGGTCAATTTCAGTTGATCTGCATTTAATGCATGATCAACGTACTCCCTTCTCCCCATCATTGACAGTGTCAACAACTCTAGCTGTCAGTCCCGCGCACTTTCCAAGGGCGAGCCCATCGCAAAGCCAGCAAGAGACAAAACGTTCGGACTCGCTTTTTACCTGACAGTTTTTGAAAATGCAAGTCATTTTTTATAGAAAGGCAATAAAAATAGACTAGTATAAGAATATAGAAATGGTAAAGATATGTTTGTAAATTACAAAGAAAAAACAGTTGAAATAGCAGTGAGAATGAGAAAGGTTATATATAAAAGCAACTCTGAAAGTTTGGGAGCTTAGCGGTAGCCAGCAGTTTTAGAGTCACTGTCACTTGACACTTAAAAAGCGTCGAAAACAGCTGCGACGACAGTAATTGGTAATAGCGAGAAAACAAAGAGTGCACACAAAAACAATTGCAAGGTGAAAAAATGCCAATCAAAATTGCAACAAAAACACAAATGCACAATGACTCGGCAAACATGATAATAAAAAAATTATTAAACACTTTAAATTCACAAAATCTGAACTTTTCAAAGGAAACCAATTGTATTAAAATGAACTCTAGGTTTTCGCACTTATTTTTGTCACAAACTAGTATTACAATTCAGGTATTATAATTTAAAAACTCGCAAAATAAACACAGCAAAATAAAATGCAACTTCATAGCTATAATGACGTTTGCTTTCTGTTGTTTAGGATAGCATCCAAATGAGCATTCCACGTGAGGGTTCTATCCAGTGTGACCCCTAGATATTTAGCCTCCATTGAGAATTGTATTTTTTGTACCACCCAGGGATGGTTCTGGGATGGATACTTTCCTTCTCCGGGTGAAAGGCACTATAACAGTTTTGTTAGGATTTATAGACAATCCTTTGGTATCGCACCACGTCTCTATGATGCAAAGGGCTTGTTGCATGCGATCTGATATTGTATCTTCGTGCATCCCTGTGATGCAAATAATTAGGCCATCTGCATATCGTTGTGTGTCAAATCCCTAGGTTTTTCATTAACTGAAGGAGGTCATCTATGACCAGGGTCCACAGGAGAGGGGAGAGCACACCTCCTTGTGTGCATCCTCTTGTGGCCGCATTGATTCAGTTGTCCCTCCCATTTCCAAATGGAATTTTCTACTCTTTAACATGGACAGCACCCATCGTATTATTATAGGGCTTATGTCCTTGTCAATCATAGCTTATTCGATAGCTTGATGTGTTGTATCGAAAGCCCCTGATATATCAATAAAAGCGCAGAGGGCTATATTTTTTGACTCTAGAGCCTTTTCGATTTTTAACGTGAGACTATGAATAGCCGTCTCCGTGGATTTCCCTGACTGGTAGGCGAACTGATTCCTACACAGAGGGAGTTTATTTAGATTGACCTCCCTCTAAGATTAGCTCCATACCTTTTAGGAGAAACGAGCTCAGGCTTATTGGTCGATACGACGAGGGCAGTTGCTAGGGTTTCCCTGGCTTTGGTAAGAATACTCACCCTTATCGCGAGTTTTATTTTCACTCGAAAATACTCACAGTTTTTGTTCACCCTATCGCAGAGGGTGGCGAAAAAATTTTTCGTGTTCGAAAAAGATTTCACCTTATCGGCAACTCTTTGTTCGGGCGAAATGAACAGCGGGGAAACCCACATTTGTTCACTTATATTTTACAGGCGAACGAGAGGAAAACAGAATGTAAGTAATTTTTTGGTTTGAAATTTGGTACTCTTATAATTATATGTACTTTTATTATTAGAAATAAATCAATAAATAATGCACAATCGGAAGCTGAGTGGAAAAAAGTGAAATTCCTTTATTGCTAAGTAGGTAAATTCTATTTTTTTTATGACAACGTATCAGTTGGCCAAGTTATCCATTGTGGACAATGCAACGGTTCCAAAATGTTGAGCACCTCACTGAAACAAGATTGGCTAAGACCCACTTCATGGTCCTTTCCGACGCCTTTTCCCTATGCGAAAAAACGAAGACATGTACACAATTTTACAATTAGTGGAACTCCAAATTTTTGCTTCAATGGTGGCAAGGAGTTGGTAAGAATATCTAGCAAATATTAGAATGCCGGCTTGTTTAGCCTGTAATATTGGCGAAAACTAATTGAAAAAAATTAACTTGTTATTCAAAAATAGTAATTACAGTGAATCATTTAGCTCCAAAGGGTTAGAACTTTTCCCTTAATTGCCTCCGAACCGCTTTCACATTTATGTATATTCTCCTCACGCTCAATCAATACCAACCTAAGTGCAATACTAAACATTATTTTATACATTTTTTATTTCTATTTTTGTTGTATTTTAAGGAAATATATGCTTGGTTACAAAATTTACACAATTGTAAGTAAATTATTTGTTCACTGCCAATTCGCAATAGAGCATCAGCTGTTTCGAAGTGAACTTTTGTTCGCCCGAAATTGCCGATAGGCGGAAAAAGTTCACCCGAACAAAAGAAGTGAAGGCGAACACTTTTGCGCGTGAACTTCGCGATAAGGGTGACTATCTTAACATCTGTCCACCTGCTCGGGATATGGCCGAGCAGTAGTGATGCCTTATATAAAGTGGAGGTAGACTAATTAGAGTTATCTGTTTCCAAACTGCTAATTTGTTTATTTATTATTATTTTATACCGCCACAAAACCAGAGTTGGGAGCAGTGCACCAAGTTTTGAGCAGCACCATTGCTCGAAGTTAAGTGGGCTGACATAATCAAGATCCTGTGTTAGGTATTAATGAGACGTTAATTGGTTGTGGACTTAAGCGTCTGTCATCCTTCCTTACTTACTTACTTAATTGGGCGCTTAAACCGTCTAAAACGGTTATGGCCGTCCAACAAGGCGCGCCAGTCGCTCCTTCGCTCCGCCAACCGGCGCCAATTGGTCACACCAAGGGAGTTTTAAATCGTTTTCCACCTGGTCCTTCCAACGGAGTGGAGGGCCGCCCTCTACCTCTGCTTCCATAGGCGGGTTCCAATAGAAACACTTTCTTGGCCGGAGCATCATCTTTCATTCGCATAACATGGCCTAGCCAGCGCAGCCGCTGCGTTTTAATTCGCTGGACTATGTTGATGTCTGCGTATAGCTCGTACAGCTCATCATAAATCTTCTTCGGTACTCGCCATCGCCAACGCGTAGAGGCCCATAACTCGAAGAACTTTTCTCTCGAACACTCCCAAAGCCGCTTCATCTGCTGTTGTCATGGTCCATGCTTCTGCCCCATATAGCAGGACGGGTACGATAAGTGACTTGTAGAGTATGATTTTTGTTCGCCGAGAGAGGACTTTACTTTTCAATTGCCTACCTAGTCCAAAGTAGCATTTATTGGCAAGATTGATTCTTCGCTGGATTTCAGTGCTGATGTTGTTGCTAGTGTTGATGCTGGTTCCCAAATAAACGAAGTCTTTTACTATTTCGAAATTATGGCTGCCACAGTAGCGTGGTTGCCAAGGCGCATATGCGCTGACTCTTTGCTCGATGACAGCAGGTACTTCGTTTTGTCCTCATTCACCATCAACCATCTTTACCGCTTCTTTTTCCAGCTTGGAGTAAGCAGAACTAACAGCGCGGGTGTTTAGGCCGATGATATCAATGTCATCAGCATATGCCAGTAATTGCACGCTTTTATAGTATATTGTTCCAGTGAGGTTAAGTTCTGCAGCTAGTATAATTTTCTCCAGCATCAAATTAAAGAAATCGCACGACTAGGGGGTCACCCTGTCTGAAACCTCGTTTAGTTTCGAACGGCTCGAGAGGTCCTTCCCAATTCTGACTGAGCTGATGGTGTTGCTCAACGTCATTTTGCACAGCCGTATAAGTTTTTGCGGGGAAGCCAAATTCAGACATAGCGGCATATAGGCAGCTCCTTTTCGTGCTGTCGAAGGCGGCTTTAAAGTCGACGAAGAGGTGATGTGTGTCGATTCTCTTTTCACGGGTTTTTTCCAAGATTTGGCGCATTGTGAAAATCTGGTCGATGGTAGATTTACCAGGTCTGAAGCCGCACTGATAAGGTCCAATCAGCCGGTTCACGGTGGGCTTCAATCTTTCGCACAATACACTTGAAAGGACCTTATATGCGATATTAAGAAGGCTGATTCCACGATAGTTGGTGCATTTTGCAGTATCCCCCTTCTTGTGGACTGGGCAAAGAACACTTAGATTGCAACCGTCGGGCATGCACTCGTCCGCCCATATTTTGCTAAGAAGCTGCTGCATGCGCCTTACCAACTCCTCGCCGCCGAACTTGAATAGCTCCGCAGGCAATCCATCAGCGCCCACGGCCTTGTTGTTTTTCAATCTGGTTATTGCTATTCTAACTTCGTCATAATCGGGCGGGGGGACATATATTCCATCATCATCGATTGCGGGATCGGGTTCTTCATCTCTGCGCGGTGAATTGCTGCCTCCATTTAGGAGAGCAGAGAAGTGTTCCCTCCATAATCTAAGCACTCTCTGGACATCAGTTACAAGGTCGCCGTTTTCATCCCTACAGGAGTTTGCCCCGGTCTTAAAACCTTCCGTCTGTCGCCGTATTTTTTGGTAGAATTTTCGGGCGTTATTCCTGGTGGCTAGCAGCTCAAGCTCCTCGCACTCACGCCTTTCTGCTTCTGCTTTTTTCTTCCTGAAAAGGCGTCTCGCTTCCTTTTCAACTCACGATAGCGTTCACACACTCCTCTTGTCGCGCTCGCTTTTAACGTAGCCCTGTAGGCAGCGTCTTTTCTTCCGGTTGCAACGCGGCATTCTTCATCATACAGTTGTTTTTTTGTGGTTCATCCTTCCCATATCGTAAATTTTGTGATTTCCATAGTAATTTCACAGAGAGGGTTAATCACCCTTATCGCGAGTTTTATTTTCACCCGAAAATATTCACAGTTTTTGTTCACCCTATCGCAGAGGGTGGCGAAAAAATGTTTCGTGTTCGAAAAAGATTTCACCTTATCGGCAACTCTTTGTTCGGGCGAAATGAACAGCGGGGAAAGCCAAATTTGTTCACATATATTTTACAGGCGAACGAGAGGAAAAGAAAGTGTTAGTAATTTTTTCTCTTGAAATTTGATACTCTTATAATTATATGTACTTCTTATTATTAGAAATAAATCAATAAATAATGCACAATTGGAAGCTGAGTGGAAAAAAGTGAAATTCCTGTATTGTTAAGTATGTAAATTCTATTTTTTATGACAACGTATCAGTAGGCCAAGTTATCCATTGTGGACAAAGCGACGGTTCAAAATGTTGAGCACCTCACTGAAACAAGATTGGCTAAGACCCACTTCATGGTCCTTTCCAACGCCTTTTCCCTATGCGAAAAAACGAAAACATGTACTCAACTTTACAATTGGTGGAACTCCAAATTCTTGCTTCAATGGTGACAAGGAGTTGGTAAGAATATCTAGCAAATATTAGAATGCCGGCTTGTTTAGCCTGTAATATTGGCGAAAGCTAATTGAAAAAAAATTAACTTGTTATTCAAAAGTGCTGACAATAGTAATTTTTAGCTTACAGTGATTCACTTAGCTCCAAAGGGTTAGAACTGTCCATTTATTGCCTCCGAATCGCTTTCATATTTATATTCTAATCATTCT